>JAHWFO010061320.1:0-11051 GCA_023313115.1 Rhysida immarginata
AAAAAGTTTCAGTGCTAAAATATGGGATGTAATATATCAAACGGCTTAAATTGATGTGTCAAAGTGAATGATAATCCAAATTGGTTCAAAGGTTAATGGATCATTATGGTCCTTTAGAACTTACAATGTTAACATAAGGCTGTTTAAAAATATACTTCCGCGAATGGTTTAGTTTAACCTTTCGGTACTTGGTTATGTCATTCATTAATGGTTTATTGGATATTATGTAGATCAAAGATTAAATTTTCAGTTGGGTGGGTTTTTTACTGTACGAGAATGGGCTAGGGAGTTTTTTTAGGTTTTCTTTTGCTGTTGGGATTCGAATTAAGTAAGATTTGACTATGGGGTATTCATTAAAATAAACTAGATTTTCTCCCAACGTTTATTTATAAATATTTATAATATTAAATGTACGAAAGATGTTTAGCTTCTTAAGTTGGACCAAAATATGCGTGCTAATGACAAGAATGTTTCACCAGAACAACGAGGCTTCTCCGATTGGCTTTTAAAACTTGGAGATGGACAAGATGAAGAGCCTTGATTACAAGAAGAATACTTCGAAATTCCTCCAGTATGTATTCAAAATGGATGCATTCTTGATGCTGTCTTTCCTCAACTCATCCAATCTGAAGATAACACAGCATCGCAAATCGTGCAATCTTGACTCCAAAAATCCATGAATCTTTTCAACTGAATGAAAAAGTCCTTAGACGAATTCAGTCTGACTGAAATGCTACACGGGCATTGATTCGATTCAGCAAGATTCTGGAAATGCCGAGGAGCTAGAAAAGTATCTACAGAGTTCTTAAATAGCTTAACTCCCGGAGGTATACTTTCTCATAGATTTAACTTGAAAGTTGGTACAGTAATCATGACTTCACAAGAGGTCTTTGCAATGGCACGAGAATGATTTTTAAGCAAATGATGTCAAAAATCATTGACTGTGAATACCGACAGGATCTTTTAAAGGTACCAGGGTATTTATTCTAAGTGTTATTCTTGCAGCAAGTGCCCCTGACCTTCCGTTTATATTAAGACGAAAACAGTTTCCATTGAGACTTTATTTTGCAATTTTCCATCTCCAGTATTCAGTCATGGCCAACTTTACGTTGCTTTTACGAGAACAACATCGTTCGAGACAGTCACAGTAAACATATTTGCAAGTGACGAACAAGGCAATCTGAAGAATGACCAGATTTTTCACTAAAAATGTGGTCTATTAAGAAGTATTGTCCAAATAATTAAATTCATTCATTGTTTGTTGCAATAAATTTCTTTTGAATAGTATCCAAAACACATACAACAAATATTGGTTATTGAGTTACAATGTTGTTCCTACACTTTTCAGCAGCAGGATGGCTTGTACCAACACCAAGTAGAAATGAAGGCCTATACACGGAAACGTCATACATTGTTACATCATAAAAACTCATTGTTAAGTGCATATCTGCCAGTATTAAGCGCTAAATTCTGACTTTTTATTATGTTGTAATCATGTTTGAAGATTCCGAGCACAGGCTTGCTTTCTAGGAAGTGTTGCCGGTATCGAAGTGTTGCGTACCCAGCTATTATCGTAATAACGGTTCTGTAACATTCCGTTGCGAAGCACGGACGGTCAGCTAGTCTAAAAGGAATCACGCAACCATAATAATCTTTGTGATTAGTAGAGCCTTCAATGTTTTCACATCCTGCTGAGATTTTTCAAATATATTCTTTAAATTTTTGATGGTATCCATAACTTCAGAGACAGTAATAGCTTGCCCGTCTACTTTTCTAACAGCTTCATCAAATGTAGAAGCTTGATTATGCACGAAATATAACCAAACTTCAGATAACAGGTTTCCAAAAAGATTCTTTAACATCATTAGACACTTTTCTTGGGCTGAAAAGTATGATTTCAACGGCAAGTATATTTTAATAACCCGTTCAATAGCTGGTAGCAATGCTAACCATCGTATATTGGAATAACAATCTCGAAATTGTAACAATCTTAAAATCTATTGATTCAAAATCACAAAATTCCTTAAGCCTCTCAACTCTTACGACTTAATGTTTAAGTACATTTTAGAGATAAGCATCTGGACATCAACAGATAAAATATCTGCAGCCGCACGACTAGCATTATGAAAGATATGGGCGACACACCCAACACCTACTAGAGTCCGCCAAAACGTAGTTTTGCCCTCTTCTACGTGCATTTCCGAAATTCATGTTCGTATTGTCAACACACTTTGTTAGTTAACCCATTTTAGTTATGACCTCATTCAAGTAATCAGCTATAATATCAGACGTTTCGCTAGGCAGAGAATTAACGTCTAGTATTTTAATTTTTACTCCGGCTTTGTAGTCAAGCACTTGAGAAATCTTAGTAGCTTTATAATTTGAGGCATCTGTCATTACTGAAATTCTGCTTTTCCAGATCAGCCTGTAATGATTTTAATGCTTCAGGAACAAAAACATTCAAAATTATAGCTTCAGTTTTTGTTCTGGCGCAGGCAAATCTCGGTTCTAATGTTGTCTGAAGTAATCTAGAAGTGTCATTCATTGATCTAAAGCTATTGTCGTGAGCAATATTATGAAAAGCGAACGCACCTTCAACTGCAGCTAATTGTTCTTCTTTTATGCCCATCTGCTCCTTTCTAAAAAATGTTGTAAGTTGCGAACCTATAGCAGCTGTAAAAACAGCTTTGTTATACTTATTAGTATTGATATGAGCCGTTATATCAGTACGACCTCCATGACTTGCAGAAAACGTTGATCCACATACAGAGCAGTTGACTTCTAAACCTGCTGTGGCACACCGTGTACCAACTTTCTTGATGTAAGGAAAGTCTTTTTACAACTCTGCATTGAAAACACGAAAAAACAAACAAAAATATTTTCCGTTATCAAGAGAATGGGAGAACTCAGAACAACAATCGACAATAGAGCACATAGATGAAAAAAGGACAAGGAAAAAAACTTACTTTTTGTCGGCACCATCTCTCTGAAGACGCCAAAGAATAAATGACTGCTGTGATGAAAGAACTGGACGTGAATGAGAGATCAGAGACAATCGACAATTGAACAGTGAAGTGTACATTTCTTCGGGTGGGACGAGAGCAGTGTATTCACGAAGCTCACCCTACCAGAATAAATTCCACATGAAATACACAGAAATAGGCAAGAAATCTGATTAACCCAAAGAGGTCTTCCACATTATGAAAAAAAACATTGTCGATTGTCAGAAGATTGGGAGAGTGGGTGGTATCACATCTTCCAGTAGTCTAAGATGTCATTACTGAAACGTACGTTGCCAATGTCTTCGAAATTGACATCAAGAATATGCCTCGGTTTTCTATACTTTGTATGCCACTTCATTACCATCGGGTTGTTTAGTATTCCAGCCACGAGGTCATTGCCATGGCTCTTCATCGTCTGCACCATGTGCGCCAAGGTGAGTCATGTTCAGAACCGAGTGTATGGATTGGTTTTTCACAGTCCTTCTGCCAAGCTGGGCGATGGTCCTCTGGGTAACATTCTGGAACGACTGTAGCTCGCTCCATCTGCTTCTGCTGATAGTCGCCCATGCAGCCCATGGTCCGAATCATCGTCTTGTACAGTAGCAGCGTATTGTCGATGCTGAGGGCACTGTTTCGACCCAGGAGAGCTATGATGCTGTTCTTAGCCTTCTTTGCTTTGTTCAGAACGTAAGTCACGTGACAGTTCCATGAGAGTCTTGAGTCGATTATAATGCCAAAGTACCCCTAATTGTCTACCCATTCGAGTTCCTTATTGAAAAAGACAAGAGAATCCGAGGGACGCTTAAGCTTTTTGTTGAAGTATACAGCTTTGCATTTTCCGATGTTAAGGTTCAGCTTCAGGAATTAAACCAGTCTTTAAATTTCTTCAAGGCGTTCTGCAAACGAGTGATAACGTGAGATGGCTGGTACGCCCAAGCCATGATGGCAGTATCATAAGCGTAGAAATATAAATTACATTTTTCTGGTTTCGGGAAATCATGTACAAAATAATTAAATAAAACGTGCCCAAGGACAGAGCTTTGTGGGACACCTGCCTTTACCTAGCGGGGAGTGGAGAAGTTTTCCCCAACTTTAGCTTGATAGAACCTGTCGCTAAGGAAGAATTTCACCATCAAAATCAAATCGGGAGGAAACTCGTCTCTAATCATGTTGTAGATTAGCCCTTCGTGCCACACCTGATCGAAAGCTTTACTGACATCAAGAAAATTCACGCCATGGTACCTTGAAAGGTTCAGTCGGGTGCTCAGATCTTCAACAAGCCTCCATATCTGCATCTGACACGAATGGGCGTCACGAAAGCCGAAATGCTCTTTCCGAAGTAGATCACTGTTGAGACAGTGGTCCTTGAACCTGGTGAGGAGAGTTTTCTCCAAAACTTTGGACATCGACGGGAGTAGACTGATAGGTCGGTAGCTCGCAGGAATTGCAGGATTTTGCCCCTGCTTGGGGATACTTAACATAATAGATTGCTTCCAAGGAGTCGGGAAGTAGGAAAACATCCAGCAATCGCTTATGATATTCGAGATGTCATGAATAGAGTGGTTCACCAATCTGAAATGAAGTAGCTTTTTCAGACTAGAAACGTCACACGCGTTCGCGTCACGTTCGCGTTTACGTGGTGCTGAACCTCTCTAATGATGTTGCTCGGCATATTCCTTAGGGCGTTATTATGTGCTGAACCTTGTCTCTTCCTGGAGCCTTCCTCTGTTTGAGATTTCTGATGATGGTAGCTATCTCGCCAGTCTCGGTGTTAATCTTCGATGTAAATTGCGGTACTTCATAAAGTTTGATAAGACCATCTTCCACACGCTGGGACATGAGTTGACTCTCGGGATTATATTTATCAGGAGTAACAAACTGCATGTCCAGGGAATCTGCAATTAGTTATGCTTTACCCTGATTAGTTTGGACGTAATTATCTTGAGGGGTGCGAAGTGGAGGAAGGGTATGATTCTTCTTCTTCTGTAGAGCTCTAACCATGCTCCAAATGGAATTGTCGCGAGCCGACAAGCTTTTCAGCTTGTCATTCCACCTAGCATCAGGTAACTCTTATATTTCTTCCTTGACTCTTCGTACTAACATGTTATATTTGGTTTTTAGCCAAGGTACACGATAACGTTGCCAAAGCCTACGGGTCCTGTTTCTTACTGCGATCAAGTGATGGATTCCTGGGATAAGCACAATTCGATGAGATTTATTTTTCAATGGATAGGCACTAGTTTCAGTGGCACTATTTATTTGCCCGGTGATGTAGTCAGCACGTTGATCGATGTCATCCATACAGTTTGCTCTATCGAGTTGGCCGTCATGGTCCTTGAGGATTTCTTTGAAGAGCTTCCATTCTTGCTGATGTCTGACTTCTTCTCTGAAATTGATGTTGACATTGTCAAAGTTTTACGCCACAGGCTTGTAGTCGGAAGAAAGGTCATCAATCGTGAAGATGTTGTATGGCTTGAAGAAACCCTTCATCATTGAGATATCCAACAAGTCACATATTGGGGAATACTTACAGTAGTAAGTGTCCTCCACTGGCCCTGCAGCAATGATGTCATCCTTACATTGTATAATATCAGTATAGAATCATGCCATTGCAGTTCCGTGTTCTGCAGTTCCAGCTTGGGATGTTTGGCATTAAGGTCACCAGTCAGTATAACTGGAATGTCACCATCGAAGAGTTCATCGAGATCACTAACGTCGAGTGTATGTTTAGGTGAATTGTAGAGCGCCACGAACTTCACTTCACCAAGGGAGACGTCATTGATGATGATGGACGCCGATTTCATACCTGCGTAAGATTTGGAGACCAAGTCTTGATGTTTAATTCCATTCTTGATGATGATCTCAGCACCACCAGAGGCACATCTTGTAGTGTTTGGAGTGATATGATCGTTACGGTACACACAATAACCGGGTAGCTTAAAATCCCGGCTTGGCTTCTGGTGTATTTCAAAGAGGAAAGCTACGTCGATTTCCTGCTTCAACGGAAACTTGTGAAACTCTATACGCTTTGGGGAACCCCCCTAGTGTTCCATATCATGCACCGAAGTTCACTTTTGTTGATCTCGGTATAAAGTCGTTGTAGCCGTGATGAAATTAGTTGGACTTAAGGAGCCCACTCAACTGTGGTTAACGTGAGCCCAGATTTGTAAACAAATGACATATTCGTCCAACTTGATTATACATACCTTGTAGGTGGTTAATGTAGAGACCTTTTCCCTCCGGCTTAGACACTGCAGCTGCAAAGGATTTGTCCGCGGTCACCTTGGAACTATGCATCTTTTTAACCTGGGGATATTTTGGACATTTTGTATAGTTTGAAGTGTGCTGTCATCCACAGCGGGGGGTTTTATCCTTTAATCTTGGGGAGGTCTCATGACTGGTGTGCCTCTGTGCATTTGTTGCAAGGAGAGTCTTCTGTGCAGTATATGGGTACGTGTCCGAAGCGCAGGCAGTTGTAACACTGTAGCGGTTTCTTGTTCCCTCGGAAGACTTCTACCAGAACCGGTAGTGGACCGATACGCGTGACACTCTTCAATGACTGGTTTTGTTCGCTAATGGGGAACAGAACCAAAACCACAGCATACTTATTGATCCTTTGGCTTTCCTAAGTCGAATTACCTTTTCCGAGAAGTAGTTAGCTCTTCCTAGGTCTTCTTGATAGTCTTCTAGATCGTACGTAACATCAACATTTAGAATAACTAACTTCAACACCTTCTCGGACTTCAGTTGATGGTGCTGAATTTTCAAAATATCGAGAGAACAGCCGAATGACTCCCCTATTTATATGCAAGTAGCAGAGGACCCGGCGTTACTCGGGATAATTACACATGTAGATACAGAAAAGAATCTCAAGAAGTAAAATTATAACTCCAAATTGGTTCAATATTAACTCAAAGAATAAAACAGAGAGAAGGGACTATCCATTCTATGAAAAATTCGAAAAACAGGAATTCTAGATGATATGCCGGGACTTTATTTACCTCGTCTGGACGTTTATGTTCTCAAGAGAGACACGCCTGATTGCTTTGCCTCATCAATAGACGCTGCTTTATTTATGTCCTGTCACTGCAAAATCATTTTATGCTCGTTATTAATATTCTTGGAAACAAACGTTCAATCATCGCATTATCAGCATCTCAGCTTCCAAAATATTCACATAAACAACGAATATAGTACAAATATATTTTTATGAAATGTTTGGATCCGATATGCTATCAGATAAGCTAGGTGATAACCCTGGCGTGGTTCGGACTTTTTTTTTTTTGATTAGATTTTCCAATGTCTTAAAAATGAACACATGAAAACGCTGAGAATTAATACAGTAAAAATTCTTAATGAAAATTCGAAAAAAAAATTTTAACGGCTCACAATGGATGAACCTCTCCAAGGATGCCACTACTAGTCTAAATAATTTTTTACTCATGTAATCTTACTTTAGATGACACTTTATGTTGTTGCAATTCCACTCTTCTCTCGATGTCTTGAATCAAAACTTGGCAATTCATCACTTTTTATAGTTCAGCCGTCGCCGATTCTTCTATTTACTTGCTTACCATTTGCTGAATACATCATAGAGCTAAAGGAGTGCTTCCTCTGTCGTCTTTCCACTCTTTCTCAATAGTCTGCTATTTGTCCATTATCTCCAGTTACTGATGTTTTCTGAAGATTTTCAAGAAATTAAGTACTGAGAACTCTTTTCTAAGAAAAACCTGAATAACAGGAATTTTATGTATGCTTTGTTACAAATTGAAACTTATTTATATTGCATCATCATTTTATGATCAATTTTATAATTCTTGAAAGGATTGCTTTATCATTGCATCATCATCAGTTTGTGCTCATTGTTATTGGTGAATTGCGCGTTGATACCATTGTTGATGCGAACACGACAGGCCTATTGTTCTACAAACTGCGCTTGCATTGGTGGTCATGAGATATCTTTTGCTGGTCCGTGCGTAGTGTGAATTGCGTGTTGACACCATTGTTGATACCTATTGTTGCACAAACTTTTCCTTGCATTGTTGGTCATGAGATATATATTGTTGATCCATGCAGAGTGTTAGTGAATTGCGTGCTGATACCATTGTTGATACCTATTGTTGTACAAACTTTGCCTTGCATCGTTGGTCATGAGATATTACTCATTAATATCGATTATTTATCGATATTTATTATTTTTCCGAAAACTGAGGCAGACACTGACCTTCCTTATGCTTTAAAGTTCAAGTATGCAAAATTTCATCAAGATCGGAATAAAACACTAGATTTGTATAAATAACAAAACCACAAACAAACCCACACCATCCTTCTTTATATATACGAGGTCTGTTCAAAAAATACGTAGATTGTTTGAATTGCGCGGGCCCTGTTGGTCCCAATCAAAATCGCTTGGTGTCGCCATCTTCTGACATATCCGCTGAATACAAGGCAGTTTTTTGATTGCAAATATCAGTATTGGTTGATTAGCTACGCGGTTGTTTGTGAAGTGTTTTTTTTTCGTTTGGCGGATTTTTAGAATGAGTGAGTTGAACGAGCAAAGAGTTGCTGTAAAATTTTGTGTTAAACTCGGAAAAACTGCCACTGGACGAGTGGAAAAGGCCAGAAATGTGGACGAGAGGTGACTGATTGTTTCATCACGACAACGCTCCAGCCCATTCAGCCCTCAGAACCCGAGAGTTTTTGGCCAAACACTCGATCACTGTTCTTCCTCACCCACCCTACTCACCTGACCTCGCTCCTTGTGACTTCTTCTTGTTTTCCAAACTCAAAAGACCTTTGAAAGGAAGGAGATTTGAGACGATTCCCGACATAAAGGCAAATGCGACGAAGGCGCTGAAGGACATCACAAAAGAAGCGTTCCAGGACTGTTTCCAAAAGTGGAAACACCGTTGGGATAAGTGTGTGCGACGGGGAGGAGAGTACTTTGAAGGGGACCCAGATGTGTAACTTCTGAATAAAGTATATTTTGTTTTATGACGTCAGTCCACGTATTTTTTGAACAGACCTCGTACAGACAGTTAGATGAGATATTTCTCATTAATATGTCTTGCCATAACTATGAATATCGATATTTTATCAATTATTACTTTTTCGAAATCTGAGGTAGACAGTGACCTTCCTCATGGTTAGAAGGTCACTTATGCAAAATTTCATCAAGATCGGAATAAAACTGTACATTTGTATACGAAACAAACAAACATACTTCAATGATTGAGAGAGCCAATGATTGGTTAGAGACGAAAAGACCAGCTTTATCAATGGACCAATAGAGAGTTGGAACAAAAAAGCATCATTACGGAATAAAAAAGCCAACCTGGCATTGGCCAAGAGACAGATAGGATGCTGGTGCAAATGGATAAAAAGGGTTTATTATGAGAAATGTTTCAAAGTTCAAAGTATAAAGACAACGTAAGATAGAGGTTGTTACATGTCTCGTTTGTCTCTGATTTGTTTTTAATTTTATGTCCTAAGATTGGACAGTGTGAGCGAAGGGGATAGAAATATTTTTACCTTTATTTTAAGCGTTTTTTGAAACAGATGCCTATTTTTTGTCGCAAAATAAATTTGTTTCATTTTTTTATCGTAAAATAAAATTATCGAACATGATTTTACTTCAACGGCACTGATGAATTTCGTGTTTTGTTTATTATTCGTTCAATGCATGTGTATAGGCTTTAGGAAACTTTTTTTTTTTATTCGAAAAAATTATCCAATATTTCATTTTTATGAACTCTAGCAATATAAAGATAGGTAATATGCGCTCCGGACAAAAAGACAAATTGCCCTCTGTAAATATATACTTTTTAAACAGGGTGTCCCGACGGTACACGTCCAAAATGAAAAACTGAGTAAAGGACCTCAATACTTATGAGCATCATTACCATGTATGTATTCAAATATATTAGTATAGAGATAATAACGATTTTGTGATTTTGTCAGTAACCTTACCATAGTTTATTAAAATGTGTGAATGTATGTTGTTTTGAGGAATTTGGTAAATAGAATTATATTCTGTGGGCAACGTAGTATTCAATTTCAGAAAATGGACGAATTGCATGCATAGAACTTTAAGGAAATCAAGGTTAAAGTAGGAAGTTCTGAATTATCGTGAAGTTTCAGAAATCTTTGATGACGATTCTAAACAAAATAAATCAAGTCAGTAGCACTGATAGGTATTTAATGGAATGTCAGAAAAAACAGTACATGTAATAGGTTAAAAAAAAGCATGCAAGCTTAAAGGTAAAAATAGGAGTTTCATAGTAAAATTGATATTTCCTCCGGCAAGAGCTAAATCATCTTAAAGGTTTCTACAGGTGGATTATTTAGAAACAACACAAATTATTTGGAAAACATGTCATTACAAAAAGTGTTTGCCACCAACTTCTAAATCTTCGAAGGATTACTGATAAAACACAAAATTGTTAATATCGTTAATAAAATCATAAGAGTAATATTTCCGATAAATTAAATGGATGTGATTCTTATAGGATTGAGGTCCTCTATTCAATTTTTAATTTTGGATGTGTACCTTTGGGACACCCTGTGTATCTTTTATTTTAAATAAAAATCAAATGTCATGTATTATAATTAAAACGTATTATATTTAGAAAGAAACATTCAAACTAAGATTAACAGTCAAATAGTACAAAACGGTAAAAGGTAAATAATAATAATTATTAACTGGAGATGCGTCTCCAAGCATAGTTAATGAATTTTCAATTAAAAAATGGAAGGAAAAATTCTGCGACCGGGATTCGAACCAGGAACCTCGACTATCATGGCCGATGCCTCTACCAATTGGGCTATCGCAGACATCACGGATAGCCAAGCTCTCAAGGTGTCTTAAAGATAACCAAGTTGTCACGGTTGAAAGCCCAATGGGAGACGGGAACCTGGCCCGCAGATCGAGAATTTCTCCACTCCAAAACATCAGAAAGTTGACGAACTCACATGTAAATAATAATAATTATTAACTGGAGATGCGTCTCCAAGCATAGGTAATGAATTTTCAATTGAAAAATGGAAGGA
>JAHWFO010061321.1:0-32762 GCA_023313115.1 Rhysida immarginata
TTTTCGAGTTATTCTGCTTTGTCAACTTAAAATTTACACCCTGTATAACATCTCCATTTAAAAAATTGTTGAAAATTCATTTGATAGACTTTTTTTTACTTCGAAAGTTTAGCAGCGTTAGCATTTTTTGTTTAAGAGACTCCATTTTACGAAAGAAGATACTATTTTAGAGGGACTAATCAGGTGACAGCTTAAGCGGAAAAGTTTTAATTGTGAAATGCTTAGCGGATTCCGCGTTTAAACGCGGAATGCGTGCGGAGCTCCCACTATACGCAATCCATGCGGATCTGCATCCGCTTTGCCAGGGATTTTCTATGTGAAACAAGCTTAAGTCATCAACTCTAAACCTAAAATTGGTTAAAAAAAGTGACTCGTTCAAATTGGGACTAAAATCATGCAATTGATAGCAATGGATGCATTCCTAAACTCTGTGGTCTTATTGTTTCCCAAGCATTATAATCCCTAAGAAAATTTCAGGGGGAAAACAATGGTTAAATATTGGATACAAAGCTTGCTCAGTGTCAGTTTCAAATTTGGTATATTTCATTGGCACTCCCACCTCCCTGAACAGTGCTTCAATAGGAGTATTAACAAAACTATAACGTTCATGATTAGAAAAAAAAAAAAAAGAAAGAAAGAAAAGAAAAAAGGCAAGATTGATTCCACTACTTTAATCTGAAACCATTCACAATTACAGAAAATTTACTTCTTTTCTGGAACTTGTTTTGAAGGTTCAGAAGGAGGTTTCTTCTCAGTTTTTTTAACAGACTGTTTCTTCTCAGTTTTACTAGCATCAGTTTTCTTCTCAACTGAAGGAGTTTTCTTTACTGCCACTGCAGATTTCCCCTTCTTGGCAACCACTGCTACTTTGGCCACCTCACTTTTTTTCTCAGTCTGTGCTCCTTCAGCGGACTTCCCTTTTTTAACTGTCACCACCCTACTCCTCTTCCTTCTCTTCATTCTATCTACTGATCGTGGCTTCTTTTCACGCTTTGGTTTACCTTCTTGGGCTTTCAGGCGTTGTTGAATGCGCATCTGTTTCTTCTTGTCGGTCTTAAATTCAAGCTGTAGGGAGAAAATTATTTCACTAACATTTAATTTAAAAAAGTATCTATTAAAAGAACCAGAAAAATTTTAAACTGTTGTTTTAAAGAATCTTTTTTGGAAAATACCATTCAGCCTGAGATTATGCGAACCTATACCTCAGTTTCACACCAAATAAAAATATGCTACTCGCGTAAAGCTGCTATTTATGCTTGCAAAATAAGAAATTGTGATATTCAAGATAAAACACAAAAAATGAAAAAAATTGAGTGCATTTAGCCATACTAAGACTCCATAGCCATGCAAGAACGTATTTCAATTTGGTGTGAATCGGAAGTACAGGTTCGCATGATTCCCTAGTTAGTCCATGTTGCTACATCATGAGGTCTTTGTATTTATACCTTTTCAATATTAGAAACATTCAGGCCAATATAATAGAAACTTAAATAGCTAAGCTACATACTTAAATGTCCCCATAATTTACAATAAATTGAATGTAGAGATAGCCATCAGAATAAAAGCATTTTCATAACTCAAGTCAAAACCCAATGCTCTTAAAAAATTTCATCATGTGACTAAGAATTTAAGTCTACTGGCTAAAGTCCCTTTCCCCACTTAAAGAGTCTTTATTTTTAACCCCCAATTTATAAGTGAAGGACCATACTTGATGCATGCTTTTCTACGTAACCACATCAACTTACCCCTCTCTTCTTGTTAAGCTTAGTTTCTCTATCCCGCTTTCTCTTCTCTGCCAGAAGGATTGCAGTCCTCTTTTGCACTGCAGCATATGGATTCAGTCTCATCATTACACGAATGTTCTTCAGAGGATTCTTCTTTAATTCATGACGACGGATTCTCTTACTGTACATATATAATCATGGGGGAGAAAAAAGAATTTTTTTTTTGGTATCCCTTTCTAACATTGTTGATATGAATACTTGCAAATATTTTAAAATCAGAGAGGGCAAGTAAAATTTTATCATAAAATTTCAAAGGAAAATGTTAAGTCTCATCATTTACTGAAAAATTAAAATTACTAGTTTTCCAAGATCTACTTACATAGGTTTCCTTATCACTTTCTGTATTTCTTCGCTTTTCAATAACCGGGATAAATCACTGTTAGTCATTTTTGGCATAGGAAGACTTACAAAGAGAGAAATGCAAAAAACAATTACAAAATTAGCCTATATACATTAATTAAACTTCCTAAAGAACTATTCAGATAGAAATAGCATTATTTCTTACTTGTAACTATTTTTCATTCTAGACTCCTTACGCCAAGTTCCATATATTTTGTCTAATTTGCGAAATGCACTCTCAGACCAAACTGTGAATCTACCTAAGTGACCACCAGGTGCCAGTTTAAGAAGGTTCAAGCATGTCACTTTGATTAAGTCAACACCTAGAGGAGAAAAAAAAATATGCATATAAATACTATTCAGTTGTCTTTAAACGTTTTTCTGAATTCTAATCCAAGTTATAACTTCAGAAAAGCATTTGCTGGTTCAGGTTTTATTATAAAATCATAGTACATCAGGAACACGGATCCAAGATAAATATTCATCAATGCCAGCACATACAAAATTAGTGATAATCTGTGAACAAAGTATGATGAAAGCATCTGGAATCAAAAGATCATTGCTCTATTAATGCCTGGTGTAAGTAATCTCTAAGGTCATGATTTCTGATGCAATATAGTTCTCTTTTGGAATACAGTTAATCTCTCAAGTCACATGGCATTGAATATGATCATGAGGACAAAAAACTGGAATGGAACAACCAAAATGGGGAACCACCAATGCACAAGAGAGAAATGAAATACTAGGTAAGCATTCGGCTACCAAGTAGCCATCTTCAGCAGTGAGAGGAGAGGAAAAAAAAAAAAAAAAACAAAACACCACACAGTACATCAACAGTCTTTTCAAACAAGTACTGCTCCCTACATGTCCATGCAACAATAATGCGGCATGCAGGAGAGGATCATTCATCGAACTTTATGGTCACAGGTTGCACTTTAAAATTAGAAGAATTACTGTATGAAGGTGTTAACATTTTCCAAATGTGGCAAAGAACACGCACTTTTAATTACCTGGTATGTTTCTGAAAGATTTTGTTATCCCCTTATCCTTATTGTAGACAATCAGAGGTCCAAGCTTTTGAATTCTCCTACGATTTCTCATCTTCCCTTTTCCAGCACGAAAACGTTTTGATTTGTATACCTGTTGGCAATGAAAAGAACTTTAAGAAAAGACGCAATTGATAATGATACATTAGGGTTTTAAGAATTGATACATATATATATTCAGAATTGAATCATCTGTCAGAGTAATTCAGAAACACAGACCAAGATAAATTCCAATATCATCATTTACTAACAAGAAAATGTGCCCAATTAATAACTCGAAGGGCACTTAGCATGTGATGCTGGCAAAATCAGTGTAGCAAGTGAATCAATTATCAGATTTCGAAGAGCCGAACCTTCAAAGGTTTACTTATTAAATATGCCAAACTGCTGCATAGAATCTTAGCATCCTTGAAAAAAAATGCAGTACTAGTAGGAACCAGATTTCAAACATCAGTCGTAAGAAGCTCCATTTTGCTTGTGGCCATGAGAATTCATGTAGCATAGCAAGCATGATTAATAAAGAAAATGAAATTGCAATTAGATTCTTTTTTTCTGGACAAGTGATGCCTCAACTTCTTAAATGATTATCTTACTTCTTTGTATAAACATTTTTAACTGTAACTTTATATTATTTGATAATCATAATTAAACTGTTTACTTAACCTTTTGTATATCTTGCCATCCTTTAATACGTTTTAAAAATGTAACTGCTTGTTTGGTTTTTTCGAATTGTTCAATTTTGTCTGCAACAACCAAAGGGATCTCTGGAGTTTGTTCTATCTTGTGTCCTACAACACATTAAAAAACAAGCCCACATTAATATACATTTTGATATAAAACAAGCCTAATCCATAAGCAATTAAGAAAATCAGAAAATGGAATCGTCAAAAATATTTCTGAAACACGGACCAAAAGTTATCATCATTATCAAAGCCTTTTAATTTTAAGGGTCAAAGAAAAAAACAAACCTTTAGACATTACCAATGCAGGAATTCCCGATGCAGCAATAGCAGAGCAAATGGCATAGCGTTTCTGGTTGGTATTGATCTTACGATGCCAACGTCGCCACGTCTTTGTTGGAGCAAACATTCGACCACCACGGCACATGTTACCAAAGGCTCCCTGACCAGAACGATGCGTACCACCACCACGTACTCGAGGAATGCGAGCCACAGCACGACCAGTGCCCCACGACTCAGCAGATGTTTGATGCCCTACGTTCATAAAGTTTAAGAGAATGTCAAATATACTTGTATTGAACACATTCTTATAAAATTAACACCTACTTTCAAATAATCATAATACCTGCATCTTTTGAAACAGCATAAGGTTGGCGCCGGTTCTTAGCCATATTCATATGCACAAAATTAACAATATCGGGACGAATGGGTGCCTTAAAAACAGCTGGTAGTGTTATGTTAACACCAGAAGGCTCATTTGCCTCAGTGTACACACTTATAAGTGGTCTTGCACAAGCAGTAGCCTAGATTTGAGGGGGGGGGGGGGGTAGAGGAGATAAGTGTAAAAAAAAAAAAAAAAATAAATAAAAAAATAAAAATAAATAAATAAAATAAATAAATAAATAAATAAATAATAGTCGTTTACCCTAAAACTTAGCAAATAGTTTTCAATAATATATTTGATCACTATATCATTAGCAACAATAAAATATTTCTATAGTATCTGAATTCTCCACTTTCTACCCAATTCTTAATGAAATTTAAAATCGATAAAATTACTAATTGAGAAGTGCTACTATACAGGATGGTCAAAGGGTCTAAATTACTTGACTACGGTAGAATTTAAAAATCTATTAATGCTAACAAACAACTCATGGATGGACCATCTGTTGCTTACATTCTGGTGATTTTGTTATGCAAAATTAATCTCTTAAAACTGAAACATGGCAGCCATTGCATTGTGCAATGAATCTTATATAACAGGCAAACGACATGTGCATACAGTGTCAGACAGGTACATTCCAGTACCATAGCTGCCAACATTGAAAAGTGAAAAATCGGGAGGTCTACCAAATCAGAAGTAAGCTAACAGGAAGTGGGTTGAATTAAAATTGGCTAACTGGAAGTTATGGGGAAACAATTTTTTTTTTTTTTATTGTGATCACAAATGATAAAGTAATGACGAACAACGATAACTTAAAAAAATAAAATCTATTAGCATTCACTGACATGTCAATTGCATACTTGAGTCAAAGATTGATATTTTTCGGAAATTTCCCGCTGAGTTGACGGCCTCGCATTCATTTTCTACTTTCATAGTAGCCTCGCACACATTTAATGGATTTTTAGCTATTTCAGCGGTTTAAACAAAAAAATGTTTGAGTTGGCAACACCAGAAAGGTGCTATTTTCGCTACCCAAGTATTCCAACAACTGGGGAAAAAGTTCTAGCATGTTCACAAGTTTTGTTCTCGGCATTGTGATCATGGAAATTGTGGAACAGTCACAGAATACGAGAATTTTAAACTAATTTATTTACCAAATTAAAAATCGGGAGTCTCCCGCCAAAACCGGGAGAGTTGGCAGGTATGCA
Organism: Rhysida immarginata; assembly: GCA_023313115.1. NCBI lineage: Eukaryota > Metazoa > Arthropoda > Chilopoda > Scolopendromorpha > Scolopendridae > Rhysida > Rhysida immarginata. The sequence continues at coordinate 5,722 of JAHWFO010061321.1, forward strand.
GTACATCATACAGTTTACAATATATACATTGCATAAATTTGCTTATTTTCTCAATTTCCCATCCACTTCATCACCGAAAGTTAACTGGAGGAGGTGGCAGTGTAGAGGGGGGGGGGTTCAAACAAAACTAGCATATAATATTTAATCAGGGTGTCTACAGGGTTTCTGAAAGTCAATTTAGTGACTTTTTAATAACTTTTTGGGAAGTCTTAAAAAAAATTCCTGACCTAAGTTAACTATTTTAACGTCAAGGAAAACCTTTTTAAGCAGTTTTCCCCGGACTGGATTGACTGGATTTTTTTCATGACCAAGTTTTAATTCCGCGACTCGGAATTTTCGTGACCCATTTTCCAATTTCGCTACTTTTTCGTGACCATTTCCCAATTTTGTTACTTTTTCAGGACTCTTGCGACATGTAGACACCCTGTTAATATTATGGCATATTACAGTACGTTATGTAATACACTAATTCCCTTTTTTTTTTTTTTTACACTATGTTTTACACTAATACACTAATTCCCTTTTTTCTCAATTTTTTTTCTCCAAAAGCTACCATATTTATTTTACTATAATGCGAAAAATTTTAGCCTAAAAAAAGCACCCAAATTTGTGGGACCGTATTATACAAGAGTACAATATTAGCGCTGGAACAACTGGGGAGGAGGGGGGGGGGGGTTCAAACGAACTTCAGAAACTGATGTAGTTCAAACAAAACTAGCATATATCTATACATCACAGTACTTTAAATATACAATATACAGTTCATTATACAGTACGGTCGTAGCCTACAAGGATTAATCTCTTAATCCTTGTAGGCTATGGTGCGGGCTATAATCGACTTTTTATTTCCCGTCATCAAAAGCTAATACGAAAAGAACTTCAAAACTGTGTCGAGCTTGGAATTTTAACAGTAATCACCTACAAAAATAGTTGGATATTTGTAAATATCACTAAATAAAATTAAGGAAACTAACAGAGATGGAGATTTAAACAGTGCTCACTTCACATGCCATAGTTTTGAATAAATTAATGAAAACAGCCATCGAGACAACACCATTTAAAAGCCTGTGCACTAAAAATTCATACATTGTTACATCATAAAAAAGCATTCTTACTTCTACCAATAATATGCCCTAAATTATGAATACCTATGATCATGTAACAATGTATAAATCCTCTTTCTAGGAAGTGTTGTCAGAGACCATTATCAATAAGCCCTTCTCTTCCCTGCAATGGAACTTTATCCACTTTTTTTCACTTTTCTGTAATAAATTCATTAAGTTTTCCCACTTTTGATGATCTGAAAAGCAGTGATTGGTAATAGCAATAATAAAAGACCCCCCCCCTTTTCTTTTTCTGTATATTCTTGCATATTTTATTTCTTGCGACAAGTCAAAAATGGGGACCGCATTATACAAGAGGATAAAATTTACATTTTTCGGTTCTGAAAGTTAAATCGCATTATACAAGATGCACATTCTAGTAGAATAAATACAGTAATGCAAAAGTTAATTCTCAAAAACAAGGTGGCGACGCCACTGGCGAAAAAAATCACTGTGATCACATTTCATTTATTATAATCTCTCTTGCTACAGTTTATTAATAATAATTGAACAAGACAGGCATGACATTAAATAAATTTATAATAATAAAGTTGAAAAGTGAAATAAATTTTCGACAAGTAAAATTTTTAACAGCCACTGTGTTCTATCGTCTGAAATAGTCAAAGGACGTTTTATAAAGTTCAAATGAATATTTATTACAGTACTTAATGCATGAATACATAAAGTGTACTTTAATAATTTCAAAAAATGAACATACAATAAAAATACATGTAAGCAACCATGACCGTATCGTTTTTGTCTTCTTCAAAATTAAATAACCTTTTATTTTTTAATAAATCACCATCTATACTGTATTAACGAACTTTTTGAAGAAACAGGTGATAATGAATCAGATTTTGAAATTTTTTTTTAATTGTATAGATCCAGGTTATTCATTTTTCAAATCGTAAAAAAAAGATTTTTCTCCTCCTGTATGGAGCCCATTTCAAAATGAACGTTTTTAATACGACGGTATCTCGCAACTAGATACGATCTTGTTCGTTTTTAGCGCTGAAGTAAAAACAATGCAATGGCATGACATTTTTACTACGAAGCGATGAAATGGCTGCCATGTTGTTTCACTAGATCAGCGAGGTGGAGTAAAGAATTCGCTCCTCAAGTGGCCAAAATTGGTCACTCCAGTATAATGCGTTGATGATGAGATGAGGGCAGATCTTCCCTTGAATGCAGTCGCTGGAGTAGGACACCTTACTCGATTCGACTCTTACAGCGCCTAGTGATTCAGCCCTTAATCTTATAGAATCGAAAATTTTGATGTCAGTTGCCCTTTAATGTTAACAATTTTCAAACACCCCATAACTGCATGTGATTTATACATCACTCCTCTGAAAAATTTAAGATTCAAAACTGGAGCTCACTTATGGGTTTTTTCAGCAGCTCAAAGTAAAATGATACATTTATCAAATTTTAGGACAAAGTTCAGGAGTTAATTCACTCCACCAAAAGAATAAAATAGGTCCTAAAAATATATGGTTTTTGAGATAGCATGTGGCAACCCTGTGCATTGTCACTCATCATTCATTGTTAACCATCATATCAATGAAAGCATTTTTCATTGACCTGTTATTCATTTTGTAAATGGCTGAATAATTTTATGCATAAAAAAAATAAGTGGTTGGGAAGCTACAAGATTATATTAAGAGTCAAACCCACCTCTGCTGCAGTTTACCAGGAACAGTGTTCCATCTCAAAAACCATGCATTTCCAAATAGATGTATACAAGACCACTTCCATTCTTTTTTTACCTGAAGGTTGTCCCAATTCTACAGGGTGTCCTAAAGTTCCCGTACCCACTTTTCATCAATTTATTGTGCAAATATGAAGGGCTGTCATTACAATCAACATTAAAGAACAATCACTTTTGAAACTTGTGGTGCTGGAGGATACAAAGCGGCATTTGGTGCAGTACCGTTAAATGCCGCCAGAGCAATATGGTGCAGCCTGTTGGAAAATTTGAGGTGTGAGCAGTGATAAGGTTCCTGCATCTGAAGGAGAACGCCAAACAAATTCATGAGGAGTTAGTGGCGGTTTATGGTAACCCGGTCAGATCGTACGAGGCAGTCACCATGTGGCATCGATGTTTCAAATGCAGCCAGACAAGCGTGGATGACCCCCCCCCCCCCGTCTATGAATTGGGACAAATTGCAAAGCAAGTGGAGACAACAGTCCTCTCAAGCTGCCATATCACCCATCAAATGCCAGACTTCTGCACGACAGCACGTCTGCAGAATGTGTGTTGCAGAGAAGCAGGGGTTTAAAATACTGCCCCATCCACTGTATTCACCAGACCTGGCCTCAAGCGACTTCTTCCCTTGCCTGAAGAACCCACTTCGTGGGCGGCATTTCCAAGATAAGGTCATCTTCAAGATGGAGCAGTTCCTCAACAGCCAAATGGAGGATGTCTATAAAAGTGGTATCCAGCAAGTCATCTGTCAGGAAAAGTGTTTGGCCCTGGGTAGTGCACATGTGGCAAAGAACTGATGCTACCACTGTGCAGTGTCACCCCATCTCTCATTCTTCTGACTGTAATAATTGTATGTTCTCATACATCAATGTTTACAGCAATAATATATATTGAATTGATGAAATAAAGTTGTGCCAAGCACCATTGAAAACAAATTTATAATAAATGTTTGAAATGCCACCATTTTCCTAGAGGCATAGCTCAACACCTGTGCACCTATGTTGAGATAGAAGTTTCACTATGGGAAGCAAACTTCTTGTACCATTCCTGTAATTGAAGTAATCTTTTGTGTGGGGATTATTTACATACACTTTAGTTTTAAAATACCCCACAGAAAAGAAAAGTCAGATGGCTACAGTTTTTCAAAATTTTGAAATTTTCAATTGTCAGAGTATAGAAAACATTTAGCATTTGAAAATTTTGAAAAACTTTGGCCATCTCTTTTTTTTCTGTGTGGTATTTAAAGAAAGTGTATGCAGACAATCCCCAAGTAATAGACAAGCTGAAAACTAATCATACAAACGATACAGGAAGTCACTTCTGCCATCATGAAAAATCATCTCAAAGTAGGTGCAAATATGTTGAGGTTAGTTATTATAAATTTCTATTAAAATGGCACATACTCAACTTTTATTTCAAAAATTCATGTTATATTACCACTGTAAACTTTGATATGTGACAAATAAATGCAGAAAGAGTAAGTTTTAGAACTTCAATGCCACTCTATAACGACATAATTGAATATGTAGATGATCCTTTATTTACTTTCCCAAATGAATCAATTACAACAGTGGTGTGAAAATCATACAGTAACATTTCAAAGCACTTAATTAACCAAATGGCTTTATTTCCTTAATTTCACCCATACTTATAATTAAGAAATTGAACCTTAAAAAATCTGAAAGACCAGACTAACCAACGTCTGCCTTAGGCCCGGTGCACACTTGCAAAAGTTATAAGGAAACTGCGTCATCTTCAATCGCATAAGAAATGCAGAGAGACTGCTGTCGGGATCCCCACGGGATGCCTATCTAACGCACGCCATTCCTACATCCTGATAGCTGGCAGTTCTATAGGGTAGTGCACATCTGCCTGTGTCATATCTCCTCTCATACCTACAGCTTGTGAAGTCTCTACACGATATCTGATGAAAATGTGCATGTCGAACTTTTCATCGATGAAGTAAAAACTCACCCGGTAATACCATATTTACAAGTGTGCATTGGAACGCCGATAAGACGCAGTGTCCTGATAACTTTTGCATCATGTGTGTAAGAGCCTTAGGCAGCCACGTTTTATACCAGTGGCTGTTGGCATGCCTTTTTCAACCAATGTTCAGCATTTTTCTGAATTAACATGTGCAGTTTCATGTTACCAGAAATGGAAGTGACTGGAATAATTAATGCATTTAAGTGGTACAATATGAATTATCACAGGTTAATCATAATGAGCTAATTTTGAGGGGGGGGGGGGGGGTTGTAGACAATTTTATATTACCATTTAAAATATTTAAAATTGTATCCGGTAATTTTCAGAAAACATAGTTTTATCAAATGATAATACAATATGTTAATTTTTAAACTTTGCATTTAAAATCATTGGGGGTCAGAGAAATGCACTTCTCAATTAGGCCTAAAGGAGGATCTTGAAGTTAAAGGCACCCCCTTAATCTTTCGATCAATATATGGTAAAATGAATAATCAACAATTAAATATATGAACACAAGGATCATAAAAATTAATTCTGTTTACATTAATTAAATAAAAGCAAAGTGAAAAAGAAATTTAAGATCTTCTACATGATAAGTATTTCAACAGACAAAAGCAAAGATTAAACGTGGCGATTAGGCTTAAAGCTGCCGGCAACCACCCAACATGTGGTACGCACTTTAATCACAATCATATGCTTAAAATTATACATTATAAGTCATAAACATTATTTGTATCTTCAAAAATCAATAAATATTAATAAATATTACCATTTTGCAAGACGTATCAAGTGAAAACTATCTACAACTTAGAGAATCCCACCATACGCCGACAAAGGCCTTATAACCCGACGACGTCCTCAATCGTAATGGCCTACACATGAAGGAACAATTGACAAAGACTGCCAACAACCCAACGAGAAGCACGGATTGTAGCGACTGCTGCGCCCTCAAAGTAGAAATAAAGCCAAAAATAGTGTTATTGTAAATTTTACACATAATTAAATATCCATAAAACGTCTTTTATTGTACATTGATAATAAAAATTATCTAGTTTAATATAAACGCTAAAAGAATGAATTATTTTAGTTCTCGGTCAACAGTAAATCCTGTTTAAGTTCCACCTGGTGTCAGAAAAAACAATCAAAATATTTTTGTTTTTTCTTTCTTTTCTTTATTTCTTCAAAATCGTATGATGATTATTAATCGTGATAGAAATGGCCGCATTATATGTTGTAGTTACGGAGAGCACTCAGTAGTTCATGCATAAGCATGCATTATTAGTTGGTTCCATCATGTTTCATATCCATTTGAATAAATAAAGTATAATTCACTTCTGGATAAGTTTTTGATCGTAAAGTTCCATTTCGCTTATATGCTTGGTCACAAATTTAAAAATTAATAGAAAAAAGGGGAATTATAGAAAAATGGAAAGTGATAGTCTTGCTGAATACAATGAACTTACAACCAATGAAAGCATGGTTGTAAGTAATACTTTGGATGCTTTCACAGAAAAGGAAATTGTTGAGGGATTAATCAAGCAATTACAAAGCTCAGAAAATTTTTCATTAGAAAAATCCGAAGAAAAAGTTCAGAACCTAATGAATAAGTATCAAGAACAGCCCCACCTACTTGATCCTTATTTGGACTGGATGCTGCATGATTTAATAAATATTTGTAGACTTAAGGAAACTCCATCTGATAGAATGCATCAAGCCTTTAAATATCTACATTTGATTACAAAAACGAGGGGTTATAAAGTTGTTGTAAGGCACTTGCCACATGAGGTATTAAAAATATTCATATTCATATGTATTAAGCAGTGTTCTCCCCAGATGTGTTTACCAGTCACATATAATGGAGAGCCAAAACTGTACAGGTGAAGAGGTTAAATAAATAAATAAATAAATAAATAAATAAATAAATAAATAAACTGTACTGTTATACCTTTTTCCTAACTATAGGATGATCAGTTAATTCAACTGGTTGGTGAACATGGGGATAACATTGATTAATAATTTTATGCTAGAAATCTTGGATCGTTTCTTTTAGAGATTTGGGATTTGGGTGGACCGAATTATATGCACAATGTCTTAGAAACTGCTATGTTAGAGAATAACATTTTATTAAATTGACATGCATTACACAGTATGGGAATACATATTTAATTAGTCTATTTCTTGTTTTCCATTGTATGACAAATGATTCCATTATATACGTGGACATTGTCACATGCATGCTCACACATTTCTGGTTGGGTCTTATTGAACTTAAGAATAATCCACAGCAAGAAAGTGCTCTGAATGTTTAGTGGGAAGTTCCAGTGTTTGTGGCAGATTACAACTGCACACATTTCTTCTTTTGCTCTAAAGTTAATCGTTGGGGTGCCATTTTGATAGTCTTGCTTAGTGTTAGATTTATGCAGGGGCATTATTACCTCTAATGTACTGCCAGTTCAATGCACTTTAGTTTCATTAAATATATTAACTTACTGCAGAATACCAGTATTGTAAACATTGTAATATAATTATGGGCCACCCTGTAAATTAGTGAAGGAGTGTAGAACTAGAGAATTAGAAAGTCTCTGCTCCAACTTTATCACTCATTAGGCAGATAATCTTAAAAATGAAATGTTTAAAGAGATGTTGAAAATCAGAAATATCATGAATAGAATGGAAAAAGAATGTTCTATGTGAAAGTAATAATCATCTTATAATTGTATTTTTAGGTATCTGATTTAGAACCAGTATTAACCCTACTATCAGCACAAGACCCTTTTGATGCTTACAATTGGCAAACCCGTTACATGCTTCTCTTATGGCTTTCCATTATAATCATTATTCCTTTTCACTTATCACGATTGGATAATATATCAGAAGACATCCCAACAAAAATGACAGTAGCTGAGAGGTGAGTAGTTCCATTGTTTGACAGATGAAACAAATGTGGAGGGAAACTTCAGGAGGTGATTCTCTTCATTAAAGATAACAGAAAATAGTCCTATAAACAACTAATCTGGAAATGAGTGATAATATTATAATGCTTTTTTATAATAGAGTGTTGCTCATTGGACAGACTTACATTTGCATCAGGGATGCATGTCAACAGGCAGCCACATATCTTATTGCTAAATTCATCACGAGACCAGATATTAAAGAAACTTATTTACAAAAGTTTTTGGATTGGGCTGTAGATGTAAGAAAAAAACTTCAAATATTAAAATTTTATTTCATTCAACAGAAATATTTGTTAAACATTAAACTCTAATCTTTGTTATTTTTATTTGTTAATTTAATTAGAAAATACATGATATAAAGCAAAATCAATCTGATATACGGGACCTACTTGGAATTCTCAGGACGTTTGCACTCCTGTTTAAACATGGGAAACGAGGTGATGTCCAAAAATACACACAACTGATTCTTAATGAAGTTCTTAGCTTGAATGAAATCAAGAGCGAGAACACACATTTGAGGAAATTTACCATAAAAATTTATCAACGCCTAGGTAGATATAATGTTTGAAATTTGATATTATTGGCCAGAATGATTCATTGATATTGATATAATCAGGGCTATGTAGTCAGGGAGGAAGCCTTCTGGCTATTTAACAACATCTCTGCCATACTCAGATTCTAGAGTTCAATTCCTTATACAGTAATTTCAATATCCATTTCTTTTCTTTGTTTTTTGTAATTAATTAATCTCTTATTTAAAGAAAAGTTAAAAAAAATTTCTTTAAGTTAATCATTAGTCTGACCTGTGAATATGTTAGTGTTATGCAATAAGCTAATGATGTCCAAAATAATTGTGCATGGCAGTTAACTTTGTTGAAAGTCCATAAATCAAAATTAAGACACATTTGAAAGATACACACACTGCCAAAAGTATACAACTACCAGAAAAAGTCTTACAAAGTGTAAGTTATGTTTAGGAAAGAAATGTACTTGTTAAATAAAGCAACTGATTTTATTTGCTTGTCCCTGCAAAATACAGTACTCACAATATGGCACCTTGGGTGCTAATATCAATATCTTGTGCAAACCCTCATGCATACCACAACAGCTGCTCTACTGATGCAGCATACTGTCATACAATGTGGATGAAATTCTGTGGTACAGCCCATTATGCTGCTTTGACCTGTTGGCAACATCTTTTGGTGGCTGTGGAAAATGATGGATCTGTCTCCCCATGTGGTCCTATACATGCTCAATTGGAGACAGGTCAGGTGGTCTAGCTGCAGTGACGCTCCTGGTATGCGGTAACACATTGATTAGTTAGAATAGTCCATCTTATATGGTATTCATGAAGGAGATGCCAGTGGGCCTAACCATCTCATCTGAGTATTGTTGCCTGGTTAGTTTGCCCACTATGAACATTAGAGTGGTCTATGCAAACTAACCAGGTGAAGGTCCTGTTGCCACCCCACATTATAATAACCAGGTGAAGGTCCCGTGCTTTGTCGAGTCAAATGTATATCTTGAAGCTCTTACATTTGTACTCATACATATGATTGACCATTATTTGAAGATCTCGGTTGTTAAGTCTGGTAAGCGCCATTACAATCGGTTTTGAGTTAATGCTAACACTGGTTGTCACTCCCTACAAGGATCGTTTTCATCAATAATAATACTTCAAAAAGTTACCAACAGAGGCGGGGGGGGGGGTTCACCAATTTTGCATGGTAACATCCCAAACTTTCGTGTAAAACCTGGTAAGCGATAACACACTTTTGGCGCTTACCAGGTTTTACAACCAAGCTTATCATTTGTACCAAAACAGAAGCGAGATTTGTCATTGAAGACTACACATGCCCATTCAGTTTCTCAGTGGTGCCTGGCTTGGCACCAGTGGAGTTTACTGGTGTATTTCTTTTGTGAGCATACTCATTGCCTTGGGGGTCAAGCATGAAGTCCAGCTATGTGGATATGATGAAGAATAGTGCTTTGGACACAGACAGGTCTATGCAAAGAACTGGCAGGATGTCTGAAGACTTGGCACACAGATTTGTTATATGGATTTGTTTTCTGGATGCTCTGAGCATGCACAGGGATGGATGTTCTGCATGTTCTTGGTGCCACTGATGATAATATGACCAACCAGCCCTGGAAAGCCCATAAATGAACCCCTGTCATACAAAGTCAGCTGTGAAACTCGCCCTATACTGACATTAAAATGGTCACGATGGACTGTAAGAATACAGAAATTTATTAATAAAAGTGATAACTGGGTTCAGTTGTAACAACGTAGTTTTATTATTAAAATGCGTTTCGGTTTTAAACCATCGTCAGTTATGTTTCAAGATTTAAAAGACTTTGAGCAACTTATACTGGAGGGTGGGCTAGGCTCCACTTCATTTCCCGGTTGGTGAAGGTGTTAATTGTACCCATATAGGCCTTCTTTCACCCCATTCAATCTCTGGAGAGAATAGGAGAGTACATTCCTAACAACAAGCAATTGGAGGGGAACAAAGAAACTTCGAATACGTGTATCAATGAATATTATAACATGCTTAAATATACAAACAAATTAAACAATAAATTTAAATAACAACTTGTTTGTCTACAAAATAAAATTTGAAGATGAGTTGATATGTGGATAATTGATTAAAATGGAATAACTTAAATAATTAATGAAATTATCTTTATCTATACTATAATAAAACTGTAGCCAACCTGGTGTCTGTACATAGAACAAATTTAAGAAAATCTTATACGACAGCTTTTACTAACACTAGCAGAAGCCAAAACAATCATTTTTAGAATTTTTGTCTGTCTGTCTGTATGTATGTTTGTTACCGCATCATGCAAAAACTACTAAACGAAAATTAACGCAGTTTTCATATTCGCATTGTTTTAGGTGTAACTTAAAAACTGGTGTATGTTTTATCGTGATATGCCATCTAGAAGCCCAGTTCTAGGCTAAAATCTCTTAAGCTGGTGGTTGAATAAAAGCTGACATGTGGTCAAGTTTTACTTTAGTTAACAAAACAATCAACTATGTAACAATGTATTAAGAGTTCAGCAACAAATACGTAGCATTAGCTGACAGTTTTGTTACATTGTACGTTTGTTAAATTACATTAAGTTTGGACTGTAGCCAAGCTCATGCAAGAGAGTGGGCAAAATTAACACCTAGAAAGAAAGCCAAACAACTGAAACGTCATACATTGTTACATCATCATTGTTAAACTTATTTCTACCAATAATAAGCGCTAGATTTGGTCGACTTATGATGATGTAACAATGTATGACTTTTCAGTTGTTTGGCTTTCTTTCTAAAAGGTGTTGGCAAAATCGACTCTTCAATAAAATTCTGGATTACTAAAGTACAGCAATTACCTTTCCCAATGCTGTTGTTGTTGATTGGTTGGTTTTGAGGCCATGTCAGTTTTTTTCAGCCATCTTTGGCCCAGACATTTATACATTTATTAAGGTTTATTATATTAATTATTGTAAACAAAATTTAAAGGAAAAATAATAACTACAAAAAAAAATGGTTTCACGCAAACGATCTAATCTTACTTCTGTTTCTGCACAACCTAAACGACCACGATTGAGACGTCCAGCTGAAAGCTAACCGGAACGTGTTCGGCATTTAGAGTCGCAGCGTTCTAGAAGTGTGATCTCTCGATCTCTAGAAACTCTATCCGAGCGTGAAGCTCGGTTGAGTTACTCCCGAGCGCAGTCCGCTCGCGGTCGCTCTCTGGAGACACGTGATCAACGTGACTCACGTTTGGATGCTAATGCAGAGTGATCCAAAAGTCATGCATATCAAAATAAATAAAAACAAGATGATATTAAAAAATACTATTTACTACTATTTAATATACTAATTTTTACAACAGATGCACAAGATATAAATGTTTCAAAGCAGCCTATGAAACTTTTCAACTATTAATTTAATTGTAGACAATCGAATTAGGATGTACGTGATTTTTGGATCACCCTGTAGAAACTGAAATGCTGCACAGTCTGAATAGAGAAGTGCAGAACGTGAACGTCGTTTGAGTGCCGACCGGTTTCGACACATTGAAGCCTGAAGTGTGTAAACTCAAGAAGATCGTGAATTTCGTTTACTCTCCGACTGTACGCGGCATAAAATATCACAATCTCTGGAGACTGATGAGGAACGGGGAATTACATTTGTCTAGTGAGCGTTTCAGCCATGAACTTCGCGCCTAATGGAGACTCTGTATAAAGAGCAGTATAAGCTAGAGCACTAGATGTAGAGAGTAGCGACATCCTTTTATACAGCCAAACCACGTCTTTCATTGGTTCAAGGCCATCACGAGGCCCATGGCAGCCATTGTTGCGGCAACAGCAATTACGCTCGCCGTTCGTTTAGCTTATTTTGCCATGAAATCAGTACTGTACCTTAGTAGAATTGTGTATTCTGTACAGCACCGATCCCCCCCCCCCTCCCCTCGCTACGGCTCTGAATGTATAGTGTGAATCATCTACTTCAGTTTCATGCTCATTTTTTATTTTAAGATTATTTTATGAATGCCGAGGTCTTAACGAGATTTTATTAAATATAAAAATATTCTATCTAAGAAAACTACTTTGAACCTGCAAATTTATTAAGTGCGGAAGAAGAAGTAAAAATAAATAAATAAATAAATAATAATAATAATAATAATAATAATAATAATAATAATAATAATAATAAAAGTAATAATAAAATAAAAAAAAGGTTGAACAAAACTGTATTGCGTTTGATAAAGGTGACAAAAATTTAGAAACTTGTATAAAAATATTAATTTAACAAACAACATCCACATTTATATACTCGAAAGAACAGTCTTTGTATTATTTAGCAGGCTCAATAATAAGAGTACCTCAGGTAAATAAAAGATACAGGAATCTCACAACGGTGATTCATCGACTGGAATTAAATCTTTAAAAAACTTTACGGAATTGAAATGATACACTACATGATCAAAGGAGTTGGGACACCCCTGTGAACACCTGGAAATGGATCATTTCATGAAAAAAATTCGTTTAAAGTTAACAACAAAATTTAAATATTTTTTTTTTAATGGAATGATCCATTTCAAGCACAGTTGAATTGTAGAACAAATGACATATCATCAATGGAAGAACAGCTGCCCACAAGCCCCGCATCACTGCAGCCAATGCTAAATGTCGCCTGGAGTGGTGAAAAGAACGTCGGAACTGGACACTGGACCAATGGAGAAGTGTGGAATGGAGTGATGAATCACGGTTTACGTTGTGGAAATCAGATGGCAGAGTCTGGGTCTGGCGAATGCTCGGAGAGCGCTTCCTGCCGGAATGTGTTGTTGATGAAGTGATGGTCTGGGGGTGTTTCTGCTGGACTGGACTGGGCCCGCTCATCAAGGTGGACGGAAACCTCAATGCTGATGGCTACAGGACCATTCTGGATAACGGGGCACTTCCAGCGCTGTGGGAACACTTCGATGACGGGTCGTTCCTCTTCCAGTACGACAATGCGCCTTGCCACAAAGCAAGATCCATATCCGACTGGTTTGACGAGATGCGGCTTGAAGAACTGGATTGGCCCACCCAGAGTCCTGATCTCAACCCCATCGAACATCTTTGGAACGAATTGGAACGACGTATGAGATCCAGGATGGTTCGCCCTACATCTGCCCAGAAACTGACCACGACACTTCTCGAGGAATGGAGGTCAGTACCTGTGGACAGTATGCCATGTAAGGTGGAGGCAGTGATAGCAGCTCGGGGTGGTCCTACACATAACTGATTGAAGCTTTTTGTGGCTTTACAGTAGAGCAATAGGTGTCTCAACTCCTTTGATCATGTAGTATATATTAATTTTGAAACAATTATTGCCTATTTGTTATTGTTTCTGAAATTCTTGAAATTAATTTACGAACTTGAAAAATGAATAAGAGTGCATGAAGATATCTGGTGAAAGAAGTATACAAGACACTGCAAACTATATTTTTTAATCATCTCATTGCTCCGTTTACCCTAATTGTCATAACATTTATGAGAAAATTTTAAATATTTATTTTATGAAAGATTTTTCTTCTTAATCCGGAAAAAAAATTCATAAATATACTGGCATGAGAAGCACTGTCCATAAATTATAATAAAAAATTTAAGCAAATAAGTTATTATTCCATTTAATATATAGATCACTTTTTGCTTTCTTTATATCTGTGAAAAAATATCTACAAACGAGATTTATTTTTTATATAATTCAGTATTAATTGAATTAATTCATATTTAAAAAAAAAGGATAATTGAATTAATTTAATAATTGTGAAATTTTAATGATTTCCATAAGGGAAAAATTAGCAACTAAATAGATGGAATGTATTGTTTTTTAGATTGATATGCCTAGCGTTAAAAGTGGAAACGGTATCTTCACAAAATTATTTTGATCGGAAACTGTGTCTTCACAAAATTTTAACTCGTGTTTATCAACGTATTACCTTCAAAAATGGGCATTTATCAATGTAAATAATGTCAATTCAAATATAAAAAAAGTTTTTTTAAAACTAAACCCAGTGTTTTATATTTTTTTTGTTAAAATTTTTCACAAAAATGGGTATGGATTTTGAAATTGTAGATAGACCCCTGATCACAGGAAATATAAATAAAAACATAGAGATCGCTAGAAAAATGATGGGGTTCATTTAGTGATAAACAGTAATTTCACTATTTCCAGTTTTTGATTATTTTCTCGAGAACTATTAGGCCTACAGGAACGTACTTGTGCTTAAATAAAAGCTAATTAAATTTCCTATATACTCTTCTCGCATAACAGAGGTCGTTGTGGCGATATTTGGCTCGAAAAATGGACGATAGGCAATTTTTATCAAAAAAAAATTTTTTTAACCTATCATTGAAGAGCTGTATCTTGGAAATTATTAAACTTACAAAGCTCATTTTGTGTTTATATTGTAGAATATTTACTCCAGTTTAAAAAGGTTTACAGTGGCTTTTGCGCTAAAATGCATAGTTTTGGAGCTATGGGGCAAAAACTGAAAAAAGTCAGAAAAAAATCGCGGTTTTTAGCATACCCCAGATTTAACACTGGGTTTTCGAAGTTGTAAAATTGAGTATATACTACTGGGACCGAATCTAACAACATAAAGTCAAACCTACTACTATATTTAATGCGAACATCGGCCTTTTTTGTGTCTAAATGAACTGCACTATAAGAAAATAAAAATGAAAATAAAATAATAATAATAATAACAATAATAATAATAATAATAATAATAATAATAATAATAACAACATAAACAGATCTCCAACACTTTGCAAACACCACAGACATTGCCACATTTCCTCACACAAGGAATAACATACAATGATACCAAAGTCACATAACACTACAGATCCCACACAATATAGACCTATCAATGCCTGCCTACACTTTACAAAATAATAACTGCCTGTATCGCAAACAAAATTTATACACACTTAGACACAAACAACATTCTCATTGAGCAACAAAAGGGATGCCGTAGAAATCACATAGGTTTGTGAGGAGCAACTCCTGATATACAGTGTGGTTCTACGGCAAACTCACAATAAACATCGACACCTCCATGCAGCCTACATTGATTACAAAAAGGCCTTTGATAGTGTCCCACATTCATGGCTTTTATATACAATACGATTATATAAAATAAACCCTACACTTATCACATTTTAAATAGTACAATGTTGCACTGGAGAACTACCCTACACTCAACAGTGAAACCATCACGACTGACAAAATACAGATAAACCTGGGCATCTTCCAGGGTGACTCACTGAGCCCACTCTGGTTTTGTTTGCACTAAATGCACTTTCCAACAGACTGAACAGCACAACTTACGGCTACACAATTAAACATAATAAAAGCTACCATTACACGCTTTCACACTTACTCTACATGGACGACATGAAAATCTACGCCTCCACACAAACACAATTGCACCAATTATTTGACATTACACAAACCTTTTCAAAAGACATACACATGCAATTTGGGTTGGACAAATGCAAAACCATTCACATTGAAAATGGAGTACTCAGGGAAGGGGGCTTCACATTAGATGAACCAGATCACATTGCTGCTATGGAAAATGACAAATTTTACAAATATCTAAGATTTAAGCAAGCCAAGCTTCTGGAGCACAAACACAAAAAGAATATACTCACTAAACAATATCTTCATAGGCTAGAGACAATACTTAAAACGCATTTAAATTCCAGAAATTTAATCAAGGCCATCAATACTTATGCCACGCCAATACTCTCCTACTCCTTTGGAGTCATACAATGGACACACACAGATCTTGAGGGACTTGAAAGGAAACAACGTAAACTGCTTACAAAGCACAGAAAGCACCATCCACATGCAGCTATTGAAAGATTCACCCTGCCTCGTTCAGAGGGAGGCAGAGGTCTTATTGATATAATAGATCTACACCAGAAACAGACTCAGTCACTCAGAGAATTCTTTTACTCTAAACAACACATCATCATTACACAAAGCAGTCTGCATGGCAGATACAAAATACACACCTCTGAATCTGAACAGTGTGCAGAACACCCATAACATTCTTACAACATGTACTAAACTTCAATCGTGGCTCGGAAAGCAACTCCACGGTAGACATCCTTCTGACCTCAACCAGCCACACGTCGACAAAAAAGCGTCGAACTTTTGGTTGAGTGAAGGGAGTCTCTTTGGGGAAACTGAAGGAACCATGATTGCCATACAATACCAGGTTATTAACACAAAAAGCTACAGAAAACATATTATCAAAGATTGGACTGATGGGTCTTGCAGGAAATGCCACATCGCAGAGGAAACCATCCAACACGTCATATCCAGTTGCAAAATTCTCATGCAGACACATTATTTACACAGACATAACCAGGTAGCCAACATCATACTTCAACATCTAGCTAAGATACACAAGCTAAGGGACATTCACACTCCATACTATAAATATATCCCCGACACTGTCTTAGAGAACACCACACATAAACTATATTTTGACAGAGCTATAATCACTGACAAAACTATCCCTCGTAACAGACCAGACATTACACTGGTAGATAAGCAAAACAAAGTGACTTACATAATTGATATCTCCATCCCCAACAGACACAATTTACAAAAGACATACACTGACAAAATCACTAAATATACGGATCTTGCACATGAAATAAAACGCCTTTGGGGAGTTAACAGAGTACACATTGTCCCTATCGTTCTTTCTGCCACTGGGGTTATTCCACACTCACTACACAAAAGCCTGTCAACACTAAATTTAAGTCCACACTTATACAAAACCTTACAGAAAGCCACAGTTCTAAACACCTGTCACATAGTAAGGAAATTCCTACACCCAAACATCAATACTCCCACGAGTGCACAACTTTCCTTCCCTTGCATTTGAGTCCCTTGAGCTTGGCCCTCTTTTGGGTCCGCCTCTGGGATTGGCTTCCGGACTTGATCCGAGTTTGGCTTCCCCAAACAACGATGATGATAATAATAAATAAATAAATAAATAAATAAATAAATAAATAAATAAATAAATAAATAATGACAATAATAATAATAATAATAATAATAATAATAATAATAATAATAATAATAGCCATCCATAATAATAATGTCATATCGCAGAGGAAACCATCCAACACGTCATATTCAGTTGCAAAATACTCACGCAGACAGATTATTTACATACATAACCAGGTAGCCAACATCATACATCAACATCTAGCTAAGATACACAAGCTAAGGGACATTCACACTCCTTACTATAAATATATCCCCAACACTGTCTTAGAGAACACCACACATAAACTATATTTTGACAGCGCTATAATCACTGAGTGAATTAATTCCTACACCCAAACATCAATACTCCCATGAGTGCATAACTTTCCCTCCCTCGCATTTGAGTCCCTTGGGCTTTGGCCCTCTTTTGGGTCCACCTCTGGGATTGGCTTCTGGACTTGATCCGAGTTTGGCTTCCCCAAACAATGATAATAATAATAGTAAAAATTATTATTATAACATAAAATCTCCAATCGCCATGAACCCAAGTTCTATGGCCGTGCTGTTTCACAAAAGCCATACAATCAACGCGAAGCGACATTTTGAATGGTGTACAGCTCACCGACAATTTTCGTGTGAGGGTCTATAATTATACATATCTCTAATAAACGCTTACATATGAATATATTGGGTGTCATATTTCACTGTCGTCATTAATAATTGTAATAATATTAACAATAATAACCAGATACTAATAATGGGTGTGGAGGGCGTAATATATAGTAGATTGATGAGAATTAAGTAAAACTGACTGAACAAAACGGAAAAGACATTATACAGACAAATGTGATCTATCACTGTGAGCTGTGGAGAAGGGGGGGGGGTGCAATGAGATGGGAAGTCAATAAATAAAATATTAAGGTAATAAATAAAAACGGGTAGGGTAGTTTAGTATCACAAAACCATGCATGTAAATTAAGTACAGTGTGAAATCGGTTAATTTGTTTGGGATGACACTGTTATGACGTGATGCTTTAAGATGAAAAATCTCATTAGACGTGGAACAAAAGGGATTTTAAGGACATGCATCAGCGATGTATCTGGGGCCAATTTGGTACCGTTTACGGGTACCTTCACAAAATTATTTTAAGTGTAAACGGTATCTTCACAAAATTATTTTGATCGGAAACGGTATCTTCACAAAATTTTAACTCTTGTTTTTCAACGTATTACCTTCAAAAATGAGAGTTTATCAACGTAAATAATGTCAATTCAAATAATAAAAAAGAGTTTTATATTTTTTGTTAAAAATTTTCACAAAAATCTAGTTATTTCACAAAATAGGGTATGGATTCTGAAATTCTAGATAGACCCCTGTGCATAATGAGTGAACTAAATCAGTAACAATATGTGACAATTCAAACATGTAAAGGACAAGGGGATCCAGGTTTTTTCTTATGATTCTACACTGCACGTTTAAAACCGATGGTTTAAAACCGAAACATGTTTTAATAATAAAACTATGTTGTTGCAATTGAACTCAGTTATCACTATTATTAATTCATACTGCAACATAGAACTATTCAATCTAAACAAAAAATTTTATCTAATATCGGAAGAAACCTTTGACAGGAGACTCCAAGCAGGTGGAGTATTTGGTATTTGACAATGACAGATCACTACACCTGTTTGAATTTGATCATTTCCAGCTTCTGATACAGTGTCCCACAAAGGACTCCCTGATTTTAAGAGTAAATATCTCGGAAATGGAGATCGATAGAAGAATTAAACAAATCAGGCTAGGAACAGAAGTGCCAATCCTGTAATATGTTAACTGAGGTCTAGTGGGAAGTTTTTCCGCCAAAAAGTACCATTTTCACGAAAACGCCTGAACTTTGGGGAAAACAGCCAAGGGAGCCTGGTCCTATAAGTGATTAGAATTTAATTTGAAGAATTTTTATGCTAATTGGGTATACAGGTCGAACCTCACTATAACGAACCCCACTATAACGAAATTTCACTCTAACGAATTATTTTTCTGGTCCCGCCTAGACCTAACTAATCTTATGTACAAAAAACTTCACTTTAACGAATTTCAGTTTAACGAAATTTCACTTTAATAAACACATTTTCTAGACCCCACACAGTTTAGCAAAACCTCGATGTAACGAATTTTGAATCGATACTCGATTTTCAAACGTTCGTCTTGAGTTTTTCCCACCAAAACGTACCCCTCTACTACAGCCTTTGGACCTAGATATCATCCCTCTGTAAAAGCTCGATACAGAAAGCAACTACTGAAATAAATCCTTCTGAATCTGGAATCAGCGTCAGAGAAGAAAGTAGATGTAAAGCAAGCCATGGAAATGATTTCTGCTGCAAAGTGGGATGGGGCAGATCCAGAAATGGAAGAAGTTTGTGATGATGATGAAATTGAACAGCTCTGGCCATCTGTGGCAACTTCAACAGGGGTTTCAAATGAAATTCTGTTTGAGGACTTTGTAGATGCTGATATGAATATAGAGGTAGGTGGCACATGATTTAACAAATGATGAAATTGTCGCAAGTGTGACTGTACAACAATGTAATCTAGTTGACAGCGAAGAAGAAGGCGAGGAAGAAGACGAAAATGTGACCCCACAGTTTGCCATGAATTATCTCGATAAAGTGCAAAAATTTCTTTACCGCTGTGATGATATTCCAGATAACTTTTTTGTTTGTTTTTTGTTTATTTCTAAATTAGGTCAATCTAAGATCACAAATTTTTTCGATAAAGCTTAATTAAAACAGTGTCTATGCTCAAAAAAATTCAGTTGGGGCCAATGTACCTTTTGTGTGCATTGTTAGACAAAGTACAGTGTACAAAATTTCAAATATATTTTTCTGTACAGTAAATTAAACTTAACATGGCTTTAATCAGTTTTTTTTAGCATATTTGAGCTTCCCTTCATTTTAACGAAGTTTCAGTATAACGAAATTTTTTTATGGTCCCCTGAGATTCGTTATAGTGAGGTTCGACCTGTATTGTAGGATCACTGTAGCAAAAAGAATTTTTTAGGATAGTGTAAGATTGGTCTCAGGTTCTATGTATTGTAGATAGAAACAAAGTAAATACATTTTCTGGAGTAGTTTTGCATGAGGATTACTATGAAAAAAGGGGTTTCCCAGATAATTGGACCTTAATTTGCATAGATATCAAATCCTGTCACATCCGAGAGATTGGTCAGAGAGAGTTCAAGTAGCTTTTATTACAATCTACATGTAATATTCTGTAAAATTGTCCGTTTTAGTTTGTCCATGGAAAAGGAGAAGACAAGCAGCACTCTATCTGGCAAAAATTTTTTCTGTTCTATACTGTTTTTTCATATTATCGACCCCCATTTTAAACCCCTTGAACTTATACAATAAAATATCATATTACTTTGTGCTCAGCTTATTTCAGTGAAATACTTGCATATATCAAAAATTAATTATGCATGCAATATTCATAGAATAGCACTTATGCATGCACTGCTATGCAAAACTACTATAATGCATACAAAATTTTGAACATACCCAGGTGTCATTTATTGTGCAAGCTGCTAAGAGATAGGTAGAAAGTGAAGGAACACTCTCAGTCAGTTTAGCAGCATACTATATTGAAATAATGTCAGAAAAATGCATTTAATTTGAAAACAAACCTTTGCATACTGGATAGTGGGTACACTAGTTTTGTTTTGTGAACCAGTACTTTAACTTGAATGATTAGCTACAGTATGCCTTGAACGAATTTTAGCTTACAAAAACAATTAAGACTACAGTAAGTATTACAACTTAGAAAGCAAAGTTAATTTTCTAACATGAAGGTGCATCAAAAGCACCTGGGATCATTTTTTTTTTATTTATTTAAATTGCAATTTTGTAAACTAAAAATTAGTTTCTGGCATGCTGTAGTGAATTGTTCAACTTAAACCTCATATGAATTTGCAAAAGTAGTAATGTTGTGAGGAAAATAATTCTTTGTATTATTCATTGTGAATGGCATCGCACACAAATATCCCAAATTAACCCAATAAACATTATGAAGCATTAACTTTAGGCAGTGGCTACGTACAGTGCAACCTTGTACGCCTTCCGTTCACTACAAAGGAAGTGACAACATGTACCGCCATCTACTAACAGATTCAGATTCCAAACTATCTCAAATTTCGAAACAAGCAATATGGCAGATTCCCATCGCTTAGTGGAAAAATGCAACGTTTTAAACAATTTTATCTTAGCTTCAAGCAGCTAATATGGGATAGAATGAATATTGTTAATTGCGCCGATCATCTGCAAATCAAGAAAAACTACATTTACTTCAAATTTACTAGATCTATATATCGGTCACTACGCGTAGATACCCTCTCCCCTCAAGCATTCTCTTCTCTTGTCGTAAGCTACGCTCCTGTTAACTCGAGTTAGCTCTAATCGCTTCGCTATCTAAATTTTGACTCTACTGCAATTTATTTCATGTAATCAAGAATAGATAAAGGAGGTTCATCTGTTTCTGATGTAATTTTAGTGAAAACTATTCAGGGCCTCCAGCACTGTTTTGAGAATCAGATTAACATTAACATCCTTGATTTTTTAATTTTTTTATTCTAAGTAATGGATTTGTAATTATAATTATTCATTTGGTCAAAAGGTAATAGATTCATTATTATTATAAAAAATTCTTTATTATAAAGCAAAACTTATAAATATTGCTTTTGTTATAAATATTCATTTATTGAATAATAGTTATTACTTGTCATTTTACAGTTAAAATTAAGAATTTTACAATTTCTTCATATAAAATTTTTTTAATTTTTTTATAATTATTATTTTGTTTGATACTTCTAAATATAAATGCCAAATAAAATATTATAGTAAAAATAAAATAAATTATAACAAAACCCACTTAATATTCACTGGACGTCTTTGGATTTCCAACATAAATTTTAGGATGCAACACTTTGTTCTTTTGGGGTGTCCACAATAGATCAAATGCAGGATGTCCACTGGTGAAAACAAAGAAATTAATAGAATAGCTGGTCATCCAACCGTTTTAATGTCCAAAGACAGCTTCAGTAATAAGATGATAGTCACTTTTATGGCACAGTAAAAAATTTAAAATTTATAAAACAAACTTAAGTATAATTAATAGAACGTTTTCGAGAGTTATCTTCTCTCATTCCCAGTTATAGAAATTTAATAAGTTTCTTTGAATTAATCATTGTTAAATGTTTATAAGCAAATATTTTCTATAAGAAGAACTAAGAACCGCACCGTAAAATTCGTCTATTGGAAATCCAAACACGTCCAGTGAATATTAAGTAGATTTTGTAATAACTTATTTGATTTTTATTTTTCCTATAATAATTTATTTGGAAGTATGAAACTAAATAAAAATTATAAAAAAATTAAATTTTTTAATATTTTAAATTTTATTTTGAAGAAATCGTAACATTCTTAATTTTAACTATAAAATGACTTGTAAAGAACTATCATTCAAGAAATGAATATTTATAATAAAAATAAGAATTTTTATAATAATAATGAATCTATTACCTTTTGACTACATGAATAGTTATAAATCCATTATTTAGAATAAAAAAAAAAAATCAAGGATGTTATCTGCAGCTCAAAACATTGATAGGGACCCTCACTAATTTTCACTAAAATTAAATCAGAAACAGAAGAACCTCCTTCATCTATTACATGAAATAAATTGCAATAGAGTCAAAATGAAGACAGCGAAGCGTTCAGAGCTAACTTCAGTTAACAGAAGAGAATGCTTGAGGGGGGGAGGGACATTTACGCGCTGTGACCGATATACAGATCTAGTAAATTTGAAGGAAATGTAGCTTTTCTTGACTTGCAGATGATCGGCGCCGTTAACAATATTCATTCTATCCCATATTTGCTGCTCGAAACTAAGATAAACTTGTTTAAATCGTTCCATTTCTCCACTACGCGATGGGAATCCGCCATGTTGCTTGTTTCAATATTTGAGTTAGTTTAGCATCTGATTCTGTTGGTAGATGGCGGTACAGCTTGCCACTTTCTTTGTAGTGAACGGAAGGCGTACAAGGTTGCACTGTACGTAGCCACTGCGAAAACAGAAACTCATTTCCCATGTACAGATTTCAAATTTCATAATGTTTTTCCCCCCAGGTCGAGTTTATTAGCTTTTCAGGGTAACGACTCATTAATTTTCCAAATCTAGGCCCTACTGTTTTCTAATAGGTATGGTCTTTGTCCACATTGGCTAGCCATAACTTTCACTTTACCCACTCCATAAAGGGGGCAGTGCATGTGGGTTATTTTCACTGGGTTTTTTGCTAAACCCACATTTTACATGATGCTCTACAACTTTCTAAATAACACATGGTGTCTAACCCCTACCCCTACAAAATTAAACTTTTCAAAATTTACCCTTTCACCCCCCAGGGACGCGAAATGTTTTTATTCTGAAATAGGGGACATTAAAACCAAATAATCAATATTCACCCCCCCCCCCTATCCCCCTTGAGCAGTTATTTGGACCTAAAGACGGGACACCAATTATGAAACACCGTGTATTACTATGTTGCATAGTTCTAAAAAAAGCTAGAGAGAAAACTACTTTAAGGGTTTGTTTTTTTTATAGTCTAAGGCTTGCCAACTCTGACTGGCAATGGGGTGTGCATATGCTTTTTATTCTCGTTGATGGCGCTAGCATCAGCTTGATGTATCGAGTTTCCCGTGGTTTATCAATGGCGTTTGTTTAATGGAGTTCTTGATGATATTCTTAGCGGTTTTTTTTAGAAGCGGCTAGCGACACGGTAGAACATGACTTCATGGCAAGTTCCTGTAACCGGCAGAGGGGAAACCAACTTCCCCCTGTAACTAAATAGGTTGGGGTATATATCAATTATTTACCCCCGGAGGGGGGACGTCGAGTAACGGAAAACAGTGACCAATGAGCCTCATTGAATGAGGCGCGAAGCGCCGAGAGTGGTAAAAGTTTCTTAAATTTAAACACGGCCTGCCAGATTGTAAAAGGCCTGTGCGAAAGTCTTTTCTGCGCTCTCCCTTCCATTTTTCGCCATGTCATGTTCTGCCGTGTCGCTAGCCGCCAGTTTTGTGTGTGTGTGTGTGTGTGTGTGTGTGTGTGACGACAGCATGGATGAAGACAGTCTAACAAACGAAACTGTTGCTGAAGTAAGAGAATACGGGATTAACTCACAAAAGGCTAAGGAGGTTTTAAAATTTCCATATCTTTACTCGGGATATTGAGACGAAAATGGAGTGGATTATAAAAATTAGAACAGGAAAGCCTGTGAGTCCGATTGACCGGGTCGCAGTTGACGTTTTTCCCGACTCCGATTATGATGTAACAAGCATGGGTAAGTTACGAGGTGCATCCAGAAAGTAAGTTTCCCTATTTAAAAAAATAAATAGAACTCACACTTACAGGAACATATTTATTGGCAACAAGTACAGCAATGTTTCAGCTATTTTTCAACATAGCCACCACCAGAATTGAGACACTTGTCGTATCGTGGGATCATTCTTGAGGTGCAAGAAAACGTGAAAATCGCTGGAAGCAAGATCAGGGCTGCCGCACAAGCTCAACAAGATCATCATTGATGAGGGATGGTCACCCACTGCGCTCTTCATCATGGACACTTTGACGACCTTCGGAAAACTGCCTACACCAGCGACGCACCATCTGCTTACTCATGATGTTCGGCCCATAGAGCTGACGATGAATTTCAATAGACAAGCTTCAGTAGAGTGCCTTTATAACCAGAGTGTGGCCATGAGAGGCCAGGCAGCCATATTGTGTCCAATCTGTGTATAGATTAGTGTAACAGAAACAAGAAATTTTACACTTTTGGCATTAAAAAAACCTCGAATTAATGGAGTGAATCAATAAATCGAAAATAAAAGTGCACTTTTAATTATCAGAAAAAACAATAAACTGAAAAGATGTAAATTAAAATTTATTTTTTGTTTTTTCCCATTTATTATTTCTTTATTAATCATGTCATAATTTTTTTTAATAAAATGAATATCCACCTTATCAAAAATTTTATTAAACATTACATAATTAAAAAATAAATCAAGGAATTATTAAGAAAAATGATAATTTTTCGTTACTAAAAAAACAAAAAAAACAAACAAAACTCCAAAAAAACACGAAATAAGATAGATAAGCTTATATAAAGAAAAAACTGGTCCAATTTATTGACTGAATTTTAAAATAAATTTAACAACAAAATACAAATGAAATTAAAAATTTTAAATATGTAAAACTGAAAAGTTAATTTTATGACAATATGGTATGCACTGCCATACTTTTGCTATCATAATTTCCTCTACATCTTTTCTGTTTAACAAGAAGTTTCTTTTTTTTAACACCAAAAATTTTCAAACGATAAACAACAAATCGCCTAATGAATTTGCCTTTTATGTTATGACAATGAGGGAATGTAAAAGCATAGCCTACATGATAATAGATAGCCTGCCTATTCGCGCTGAATGTATTGAAAAAAACGTCGCCAGTTTTTCCTAGGACATTTACCGATTTTCTCACTAGGCGCGCCACTGTTGATCTGTTAAGGTTTGCTATATCTTATGGGTTCACTCGCTTATTCAATGGCTGAATAATTTAAAAACACAATACAAAATAATTAAAAACAGTGATATACATAAAATAAGGAGTTGGCATTACATTAAAATTAAAATTATTCTTACATTTTTCTGAACATAAAGGCTGTTTTAAATAAAATTCTTTTCATGCCAAACTTTGTCATTTTCACTATAAACAATTAATTTTTTTTCCTGATCTCGAGCACAACTACAGTAGTTAATATTCTTCCCATGTTTTCAAGAGATTTGTTTGTTTTGTGTTTTTTATTCCAAAAACCTTACTACATTAACGTTATGACTGTTTTGTTGATTTCTTGAAAATATTTAATACTTCAATATTAATTCTCTGAAATAGACTCCTAAAATAAAATTTTATCACAACAAAATTTTTAATGGTTTTAAAAATATTGAAAGAAACAACAGTAAAATTTAAAAAATCCATATATTAAAAAAAGTTAATTGTTTACAGTATCAGCTTCGAACAATTTGTAATAATTTTCGTGAAAAAGGTTTTTTTTTAATAAATGTTTGGTTTTTTCTTTGGTGAGTATCAGTAATCGGCCTAGAGCAATGGTTCCCAAACTTTTTCCACTCGCGAACCCTCTTCACAAAATTTTTCGACTCGCGAACCCCTTTCACAAAATTTTTCGGCTCTCGAACCCCTTTTACAAAGATCTGAGTAGCACGATCCACTAACTTATAAATATACAAACATACATGCATACAATAATCCGCCATTACAGAAAAATTTTGGCGAACCCCCTGAAAGATTTTGCAAACCCCAGTTTGGGAAAAACTGGCCTAGAATAATTTGCTAAATATGGTTCAACATACATATTAATAATTAGCGCACACAAAAGTTCATAGTGATCATCTTTTCCGCATGAAAACAAAAGATTTCTAATTACATAGGGTAAAATAAGAATCTTTAATTCTCTCAAAACATTTTGTTTCTTATACAGCAATAGTAAGAGAATATCGACTGTTGACTATTATTATGTACCATTATTATGTAAAAATTAAAATAAATACAACTGCTGATTAAGTTAAGAATAAAATAAAACTCTTTTTCCACAACGAAACAG
>JAHWFO010061322.1:1699-15516 GCA_023313115.1 Rhysida immarginata
AATAATAATAATAATAATAATAATAATAATAATAATAATAATAATAATAAATAAATAAATAAATAATAATATTTATTAGAAAATGGGTCTTTGAAGGATTTTTTCACGCCCGACCTCCGATATCAATCAGATAGAGAAAAGAAAGGAAAATAATTGATGATGAAAGTGCACGTATTTGAATAAAAAAAATTTTAATGAATAATTAGCTTTTGGAAATTTATTACTGATGGAAAAACAACAACTTTTATAACTTCAGGTTGAAGTTACATCAAACTTGAAGTTACTTCAGGTTGAAAATCATCATGGTATCAATCTTTTAACCTGAAGTTACAAGCTTCAAGTAATTAATTTCCAAAAGCATACGGAATATTCCTCCATTTTATATATTTTATATATAACTAGCAGAATACCCAGCGTTGCCCAGGATAATTACACTTGTAGGTAAGCAGAACAATCTCAAAAAGTTAAATTAAATCCCCAACTTGGGTGAATAATAACTCAATCAATACAACACAGAGCGAAGGGACTATCCAGCAATAATAATCTTTAAAAAGTGAAAAGGAAGTTCATCTTAGGCAGCATTAGAACAAATAAAAATATTACAAATTTAAACTTCCTTTTGGTAATTCATTATTTCTTAGTATAATTTATAAATTTTTATAACACTTTTATAATTTAATTTCATCTATGTGTATTAAACTTTTTCATAAATTGTTAAAAAATTATCATTTATTATTATAATAAATTAATACAATATTACGTAAAAGTATATGCACAGTTCATCCTAAGCAAATATGTATTAATTATTTTATTTCAAATATTTTATGATGAAGTTATCCAGTGAACAAAATAAAAATTAAAAAGCACAATAAAATGATTTTTTAATACATATTTTATTTTTCCCAGGTTAAACGAGAATTTTTACAATAAGAGGTTGAATATCAAACAATTTAAATACGATTTTATCACATTTTTAAAAAATTTGCTTAATTCTAAAAAAATTATCAAAATATAACTTTTTATCATTGAGAATGCATGGAGGAATTTATTGATACGCACTAGCCGTTAGAGTCCGACACTGATTTATGACGTGAACATGACGTCACACGGGTTACATGTTTTCCCCCGAACGGTCACTTCTTCCTGATTTACGTTCTTTGGTAGAAGGTAGCACAGGTTGGAGCTGTGCCGCTATTGGCTGGGAGCAAAGCCATCTGCCTGAAGTCAGAGTTTGCCGAGCAAATCCAAGAAGAAGACCAGAATTAATGGCGGTAGCGATGTAAGGTTTTCGTTTGCTATTATTTAAGACGATTGAAATTTTCTCTGTGCCAATCCACCAACACGTGCTTTCTAGAAAAACGCTGTTGGCGTCTTTGCGTCACACCCTAGATTCTGGGTAATTTATTTCATAATATATATGTGTGTGATAATATTTACCATGACAATAAGCACTACAAATGTTGCTTGCCAATTTGTAGAAGCAACAAAACAGGACGGTACGAAAGGTAGTTTACTAAAGATCTTCTCTAAAGCCCGCCACAAATACGCTTCGTCGCGCGTGACATGGGTTGCGCCATGGGCACTGCGCATGCGTCGGCGTCGCTCCTTGTCGCCCGAGCGTGACCTCGTTTTTGCCCTTGGTCGCAGCGACAGAAAAAACTGGTTTTCAGGCGAAGTCTCCTCTATTGAGCTGAATTCAATTGGAAGTGACCAGCGACAACACGCAACACATCCACTAAAATATCATCAGGAACTTGAACAGCCTCAATGACATCCACAATAAACAAAAGTCCAAATCCCTCATCCTGTGAAAAAATACGGTGGACAATAGAAATGGAGGCCACAGTCATCGATTCTTATAGAGGCTAGTAAAATTTTTTATAGAATTTAATAAAATAAAAATTTAATAAAATAAGAATTTAATATTTTTTTCCACGCAGCACGTGCTGAGAAAAATTTATGCTATGAAATATTAATAATGATTAGGCCGACACTGGATATGAAACATGTTGACATTCCATTGTTCCTTTTTTAGTGATGATGATGATAATAATAATAATAATAAGAAGAAGAAGAAGAAGAAGAAGAATAGAATTTTATAGAAGTTTTAAAAAATTTTATATAATTAAAAAAAATTAATTATTTGTTTTTTTATTTTTAACTGCACGTGCTGAGAAATAATTATGCTATGCTATATATTCACGTGCTATAGAAAAATTTTATTATCAGGAATGGATGAGAGCAATTTTCCCTCATCCACTCCTGATATAGTAATATTTTTTATTAGTGTATACTTACAATACGGGTATGATGTTTTTATATAATAATGATACATGATATATTTTATCAATAATGATTATGCAGACACTGTATATGAAACAGGTTGACATTCCATTGTTCCATTATTTGTGATAGTAATAATAATAATAAAAATAATAATAGATTTCTGTAGAAGTTTTTAAAAATTTTATACAATTAAAAAAAAAGAATTATTTTTTTTATTTTTCATTGCACGTGCTGAAAAATAATTATGCTATATATTCACGTGCTATTAAAAAAATATATTATCAATAATAGATGAGGGCAAGTAGTAGAAATTTAATAATAGCTTTGATGCCATATGTCAGTATTAGGCCATTTAAAGTTTTTATAACCATCTACTGGAAGGCTTCAATTTTATTACATTTTTAAATGTTTATTTTAAAAGAATTTAGATTCCAATTTGACTACGTAAATGCATTTTCCTAAAAATAATAACCAATTGTTTTGTTTATTCTTATTTGATAACCATTTTTCTTTGTTTGATCTATGTTACTTTATGTGTATCATACTTACTTACTTGCTTACTTTTCAAACTCGCTTATCCGTTAGGGTCACGGGGGCAGCAGCCCTATGGAGGATCTCCAGCGATCACAATCTTCCGCCATCAGGCGCATGTCCTCCCTGGTAATATCCAAGTGACTCGAACCCAGATTCTCCATGTAGTCTAGCCACCTGGTTCTAAGCCGACCCTATGGTCTCTTACCCACCGGCTTGGAAAATAACAACTGCCTAGGAAGACTAGTTTGCGGCATCCGTATCACGTGGACATACCAGCGCAACTGAGATCTCTCAATACGGAGAAGTAGCGGCTCAACACCGAAAGGCTCCCCTATTGTGCTGCTGTACACTCTATCTAGTAGGGTAATACCTACCACACCTCTCAGAAGTCTCATTTCGGCCGCTTGAACCCGTGGTCTCTTTCGGTCATTACCCAAGCCTCGTGACCATGGGTGAGAATGGGGACAAAGATAGATTTGAAGACGGAGAGCTTGGCTTTGTTACCCAGCCCGCGTTTCGTTATCACGGATCGCTACAGTTCACATCTCACATGGCTTGCTGCACCGATCCGAGCATCCAATTCTTTCTCCTGCGTCCATCACTCGTGAATGCAATCCCGAGATACTTGAATTTCTCCACCTGTCTCAATGAGGCTCCCCTAACATGGAAAGCGCACTGAGCAGGCTGTCTTGAAAGGACCAGAACCTCGGTTTTAGCCACACTGATCTTCATCCCAGCTTCTTCACATTTGGCTGCAAACCGGTTTAGTGCATGCCAAAGGTTTGTGCGAGAAGACCCAAGGAGGACAAGGTCGTCAGCAAAGAGCAACCTCTCCACCAGGCAGTCGTCCACACAACACGCTCATCGCCTCGGCTGCCCCTATCTATCCAGTCCATAAATATAATGAACAAGAGGGGCGATAGTACGCACCCTTGGCGGAGTCCAACACCCACGGTGAACGGTCTTGACTTAATGCCATTTATCCGGACACACATCTCAGAGCTTTCGTACAGAGACATGATAGCAACCAGTAATTGCCCATCCACTCCATACTCTTGCAACACTTGCCAGAGCTTCTCCCGAGGAACTTTTCCAAGGTCCACAAGGCAAGCGTAGACCTCTTTTGCATACTCCCAGGATTTCTCAAAG
The DNA here is from genome assembly GCA_023313115.1 of Rhysida immarginata. Lineage (NCBI taxonomy): Eukaryota > Metazoa > Arthropoda > Chilopoda > Scolopendromorpha > Scolopendridae > Rhysida > Rhysida immarginata. The sequence continues at coordinate 5,669 of JAHWFO010061322.1, forward strand.
ATTTGCCTTAGAGCAAAGATGTGATCCGTCGTGCTTCGGCCAGGTCGGAAACCCCACTGCTCCTCCAACAGTTTGGAGTCGACTATATCCCGACTTCTCTTCTGCAGACACTTAGCGTACACTTTCCCAGGAATGCTGAGCAAAGAGATGCCTCGATAGTTGTTGCAATCCCTCTGATCTCCCTTTTTGAAGATAGGGATCACAATTCCTGTCTGCCATTGCTTAGGAGCCTGTCCAGATATCCAAGCAACCTGACACACTCGAGTCAGCCACAGGATACCATCCTGATTTAAGGCCTTTAACATCTCAGACCGGATTTCATCATCACCTGCAGCTTTGCCAGTCTTCAGGGACTTAATTGCCTATCTGACTTCTGTTTCAGTGATAGTACCGTGACTATTCTCCGCTCCAAGGTGCACCTCGTATGCCTCGGTTGTTGTTGTCACCGGATTAAGAAGAGATGCAAAGTATTCCTTCCACCTATGCAATACGCTCTCCTCCGTTTTCAGAAGCTTCCCATCTGAACTCTTAATAGTTTGTGATGAAAGAGACTTCTTTCCACGGAGGCGGCGCACGGTCTGCCAGAACACCTTGTTTGCCGAACCATAGTCTGCCTCCAATTTCTCCCCGAACTTCTCCCAGGCCTTGGCTTTAGCTGTTGATACTGTCTTTGCTGCTGCTTTTTGCGCCTCAGTGTACCGCACTTGCCTCGAAGTGGGATAGGGAGCATCGTTGAGGCGAGTGGAGAGACGAGGGTTTAATATTACCTACATGTGTATCATGTGTTAATATATTTGAATTGTGTAAAAAACATTATACTTAATAAAAGAAATAAAAAACTCTTTCACCACAACAAAAATTAAGGAAAAATACAACCTGAACCTGGAAGTGCTTTTCGACAGCAAGGCTATCATCATTCAGTAGGGACAAAGGAGTACACTCGGGGAAAACAAGTGAACTGACTTGAAAGCGAAAAAACTGAATATATATATATATATATATATATAGCGAAAAGACCACGGTTTTAGGCCAATCAGAGAAATTGCTTTCAGAGAAATTATCTCCTTACCCTATAATAAGTTTTTTATTACAGGACTTAATTCGATCTTTAAACCACATAACATTTCTTTATCTTTTAGCAACCCGAATCAAATAAGAGATTTGTTGGATAATCCCAAGGACAAAGTATCGCACCTACAGAAGTCTGGAATCTATGAAGCCCACTGTTCCCATTGCCTAATGGTTTACAAAGGTCAAACGAAACGCAGTTTATCAACTAGGTTTAAAGAACACATAGACCACAGAAGATTCGGGAGAAGCAACCTTTCCGCCATAGCAAAACACTCCATCGAGACTGGACATGATTTTTCTATCGATAATTTAAAATTGTTACATTCAATAAATAAAAAACACCTGCTGGACGCTTTTGAAAGTATGGCCATACAAAAAAACAATAATAATTTACTACTAAATTCAGACTCAGGTCCCATTGCCGACTCAGCATTAATCCAATGGTGGACCCAACTGCCCAATCATTAATTTGTCCCCTTTTGGTGTAATTGCTCTGATTGGCCTAAAACCGTGGTCTTTTCGCTATATATATTCAGTTTTTCCGATTTCAATTCAGTTCACTCGGTTCCCCCTAGTGTACTCCTTGGTCCCTGCTGAATGATGATACCCTTGCTGTCGAATAGCGCTTCCAGGTTCAGGTTGTATTTTTCCTTAATTTTTGTTGTGGTGAAAGAGTTTTTTATTTCTTTTATTTACTATTATCCACATACTTATTCTTTCCTTTTTTGTCATATTAGTACACATTCTGTTTACTTTTTTGCCTTTATTCCGGGAAATTTTTCATTATACTTAATGAAAGTTGAAAAATTTATTCATTAAACATATGAATAATATACATGTTTAATTGCAGAAAACAATTCCAGCGTAACGTGCGCTCTAATGTACTCCGCCATTTGGTATCCAAATTGGAGGATGAAAATTCAGGCATCAGTTGCACAGGTAAATTATTTGGGTTTGATTGTAATAACCAAAAATATAAATTTCAAACTGATACTGACAACTTTTATATATTTTCAGAAAAAGAAATCTCTGCAAAATTCAAAAATCTTCGAGATTCTTTCCGGAGGGAAAAGAAAAAGGAAATAGCTGGCATGAAATCTGGTGCAGATAGGTCTGCATGCTACATGTCGAAGTGGATTCATTTCCAAAGTATGCAATTTTTAAACGACACGTTAGCTGCCAAGTGTGGATTCCATTCAAGACAGCCAGCCACAAGAAAGCCAGCCGCAAGACAACCAGCCTTCAGTTGCAGAGGATGATTTCAGTAGACTTGATTTGGAGGAAGACGGTACACAGATATCAAGAAAAATGACAACCCCAATATCAAATACAAAAAGAATGAGATGTGAGCTGTATGAGCGGGCAGTCGAATTTCTTGCAAGCACCAGCAGCAGCAGCAGTGCTGATGAAGATTTATGTTTTGCCTGGCATGTTGCTGGAGTTCTAAACAAAATGCCTTTGGTGGACAAAGAAGAATGTAAACTACAAATACAAAGTGTGTTGGTGACATATCTTAAAAAAGGAAATGCCTAACCTAACCAATGTAGTAATAATAATAAAAGGTAAAAAAAATTGCATCACATGATAATAATTTAAGAAATATTAAATTTTAATTGAAACTTCACTCAGTAGGCAAAGGCAGTTTTGGTTTTTCACTCTTATCAAGCCTTTAGTATACAGGGTGTTTTTGAATTGAGTACAGATTTTTTAGGGAGATGATAGAAGAGGTCCTTAGAAGTATTTTTTGTCATATGAACATGGGGTCCCCGCAGCTCCGTTTACTTACAGTACTGCATTGAACAGTAAAATGACACCGGGACGCAGTGTGCGTTGGTAGGCCTGGATTATTTTATTTTTAACAATTAACACAAGCAACCTAGTGTATGACTCTTACGAGTACTTGGCGATGGATTTCGGTTAAACCTTTCCAAAACTTCTGCCTCTAATTCAGGGCAGCGTAACCACCGACGACGTCCACGCTGATGATTATCATGAGCGAATGCGCCTGTTTGTCTTAGACGACGATCTACTGCACCAAATGTTCGTGAATTGGGAAGAATTCTGTTGGGATAACGTTCAGCATACAAACGCCTTGCACCATCCACGGTACCAGCAGCACCGAGGCACAGATGCATGTCAGCATAATCATTCCATGTAAAACGATTCATACTGTTTAACTTTACACATGTAAAAAGTAGATCAAGTGAACTTTTTAAAACAAATCTTTACCTACTGCTTTCCCAGAATGTTCATTTACATATGGACTAATCGTATTTTACAAAGGGGTTGGATACCTTGGAATCTCCTTGATTGTTCAATGCAGTATTGTAAGTAAACGGAGCTGTGGGGACCCCATGTTCATATGACAAAAAATACTTCTAAGGACCTCTTCTATCATCTCCCAAAAAATCTGTACTCAATTCAAAAACACCCTGTATAGGATACAGTTGAGGTATATGAATGATAACTAAATTTAAAACATACATTTGCTTCTCATCTTTAGCGTAACCTTTTTAAATAAGGAAATTAAATAATAATGAAAGTGGAATTTGGGTGAAACAATTTTTTAATAATAAACTTTCCTTTGGAAATATTGACTAATAAAACAACAATTTGAAAACATCAGAACTAAAAACATTCTTCAAGAATCAATCTGTAATTCTTTTGTTTGAAATCAGTTGTGTTGAAATCACTGATTGTTTCTTGGGTTCACCCAAATTCCACTTTCATTATTCATTATTTAATTTCCTTATTTAAAAAGGTTACGCTAAAGTGGAAAAGCAAATGTATGTTTTAAATTTAGTTATCATTCATATACCTCAACTGTATCCTATATACTAAAGGCTTGATAAGGGTAAAAAACCAAAACTGCCATTGCCTATTATACTCGTCAATTAAAAGTTTTTGACTTTTTAAAATTTTTATCTAGTGGTGCAATTTTTACCTAGCTTGTTGTATCCACAATTTTTTTTTTTAATATTTTATTTAGAAATGAATAAAATTATAATGTTAAGTATGAAGATGGTTAATCTCTTCCTCTATAATTTGATGGCCCTGAAAAGGGCCGTTGGGTTTGTATCTTGGGTCTCTTCAGTTTGCTGCATGTTTGATCCAGCGATACTGCCAATATACGCTTCCTTCAGCAGAGGAAAAATAATCTAGAAATTTTTCACGGATTTTATTTGCATCAGTTGAGTAATGGTTGCCGTAGGATGTCTGAAGTGGTGGGAAATGAAGTGGAGTGCCATTATTTATTGGAAGTTCTGATCTCCATGATCCAGGTAATACCACTCCCTGCTCGTGGTCTTCCATGTCCACCAGATTGGCTGGCCAAGAGGAAGTATGGCTTCGAAGATAATTGTGGAGAGCACAACCTGCAAGAACCAATTTGCACACTTTTTCTGGCTGCAACAGGATTGGATTCAGAAAAAGGCGAAATCTGCTTGCAAAAATGCCGAATGCACTCTCCACAACTTGGCGTCCTCTCGAAATCCTTAAAAAGAGTTAAAAAAAAAAGTTAGTAATAGCTGAAATTTTTGAAATCATATTGCAGTCTATTGTATTTTACCTGTAATTGTAGATCCTTTTTTCTAAAGACAGATCTGTACTATTAAAAGGTTTCATCAGATAAGTCTTTAACGCAAACGCATCATCTGCAATAAAAACGTAAGGTATTTCCTCCAACTTTCCTAAATCCCGCATATCTTTCAAATTGCACTTATTCCAAACTCCACCATCACTGATCCTACCTTGGGTTCCCACGTCAACATATCGTAAGCAATAATCTGCATCCACCACTGCCATAAGAACAACCGAATCGGTCCCCTTGTAATTCCGGAAGTGAGACCCACCATTTAGTGGCTTCCGGATTGCAATGTGTTTTCCATCAATTGCTCCTATGACATGTGGCAAATTCCATCGATCATGGAAACCCTTAGCAATCTGCAGCCAATGGTGGGGTGTAGTTGGCAATTTGAGATAACTCGATTTAAGAGAGTCATATAGAGCTTTGCAGGTCTCTATAACTATGTACGACAAGGCCCTCTCGGATATGCGGAAATGCACCGATAAATCCCAAAATGTTTGACCTGTCGCCAAATATCTTAATGTTACAGTAAGCCTTTCAGCTGGAGAAATAGCATTATTTTTATTCTGTTTTATGATGCATGGTCTAATCATTTCCAGTAGTTCCTGGAAACAATCTTCATCAATTCGCAACCATTTTCTGTGAAAAGAATGTTTAAACAATTAAACATGTTTAGATTCATTCACAGATGCAATAAACAATATTATACATATCCCAGTAGTATCAATCTCATAAGAAGGCATGATAAATGTTTAACATTGGCTGCAAATTAGCCAGTGTATTCAATTACTATTATTGTGTATTATCATTGGGTGAGGTAAAATACAGAAAAAAAATTATTTCAAGTGTAACAACAATTAAAATTCGTGGATTTTCTTTAAAATATAAATCAAAAATAGTTATTATAACTATTTTTTGAATTACGTGGTTATATTCAATATTTACCCTCCGTTGAGTTTTCTTCTTTTGATCCAATTTCGGGTCGGGCCTCGTCGTTTCCTTTCAGCTCTTTCATCCTCTTCACATACAATGATTGCGCATGCTGCCAAAATTTTTGCATCCATATTCTCCATATTTCTGAACGTCGAATATGTAAATCGCTGAAGGGAGAGAGAAGTTATTTGAACAACGCGCGAAGACAGAGAGAGAGAGTGAGACACAGAGGAATAAGAAACAGAGGGGAAACTCCCTATAGCCGCAAGGAAAACTTTTCTGAGATCACGTGATGAAAGTCAACCAATGAAATTTTCCTTAAAAACACTCCTGGCTTCGCGGCGCTACTGTCAATTTAATCATAATTACGTCATTCTCCCGCAAATCATAGCCAACTATAAATACGTATTTTTAGTTGGCTATGCCCGCAAATGGATTGTTATATGACGTCATATAAAAACGTTTCTTAACGTTCTTTTCATCGGAATTTTAAAACATTTAATTCAAGTTAATTAAAAACTTTGAAATCCGGTTCTACTATGCAAGGTGGATTATCACAGATGAAAAGAAATTATTATTGTATTACCAAGATTTCTTATTGACGGTCTCTTATTAACACGAGCATAGTATTAGAGGGGAGCTAATACCATAGTCTAAGAATGAGATGTCTGTTCACTCTCGCTTTCAAGTGTTGCCTTTTCTCTCCTGCGCGTGCGCTAAGTTCCCTAGCGGCAGGTGACCTACATTAAGGCTATGTTTATTCTTACGCTATGTTCTTTCCAAGCAAGATTCATTCCTGGTTAGAATCAATATCAACATTTCATTAATTTTAATATTCTTCGCCGTTTAATAATTTTTATTTGATTGTCAATCTATATAAATAATCGATGAAGCGATCAGCACATTGTTCTGCTATAAATTGTTATAATAATCAAGGGACAAGCAGAAATTTATCATTTTTAGGTTCCTAAAAGAAGAAGAAAAGTATGTTTACAATAATCAACTTAAAATTACTAGTTATTTCAAAAAGATGTGTATTTAAAATCAATATTTTTTTAATTTATAAGTAGATGTAAACGCTGGGTCATCAATAAAAGACGGGAAGACATTTTAAACAAAACATCAGACTATCCATATTCCAATTGTCGACTATGTGCTATTCATTTCTAGAACGTAAGAAAAACACAATACTTTCTCTCAACTTCCGAATAAATACGATAAGAAAAAAGTGAACATAAAGGTGAAGTATTTTGAGGGGTGGAGACAGTCGATAAATGGACTGTTAATGCTTTGGAACACTCTAAATAAAAACTTTAACTTATCTTTTCTAACCGAATAAATCAAGATTCTTTAGCGAATTTCTTCAGCTCAATTCGTAGGAGAGGCGGCTTTAATGATAACCCTTCTCTATCTCAATTCCAAAAGTTGTTTAAATTAACTTGTGTCAATCATTTACTGAAGCCAAGTCATGGAACAAATTGTATTTTGGATTCAGATAATTTTATTTTCACATTTAAAGAGCTATGTGAAAAAGTTCAAGTTCGATCTGCTGCACCTCCTACAGTGATTACAATAGATGAGAACATTGAATTTAAAAAATAAATACTACAACAAATGATACATCATTTTATAATGTCTGCGGGTGTCTGCTTAAAAGGCTTCGTGCAAAACACAGCTGTAAGGAATGTGATGAATTAAGAAACGATAAACCCACATTCGACGGTGAAGATAAATTTTTCTTAAGTTTCAAACCATATGACAATGAATCCGAATTTCATAATCTAGTAATACCTGGAAATACGTCTTCCATATTCATTAAAAAATGTGAGATAATTTATCAGTCGCATTTAAACAATAAAAGCCAGAAACTGAACACCAGTATACTAATTAAAGGAACACTGAAGACACTAATCCACATGATAATTTTTATTGACTCAGATGTACATTTCGGAAACCAAATTTCCTTCATCAGTGAGTTCAGTGTTGCTTTGACTCACTGACGAAGGAAATTTTTTTTCCGAAATGTACATCTTAGTCAATAAAAATTATTATGTGGACTAGTGTTTGTAGTATTCCTTTAATTAGTTTATCAGTAGCAGTTTAATGAAAAAATTCATGAACTTGGAATTTTAAAAAATATTTTAAGCAAAATTGAGAATAGTTTAATTCCCAGTCATATGCCCTGTTTTTAAAATTTTTATTCTAAGACTTTAAATTTACACGATTAAAATTCTAAACAGCGAATTAAAATCTAGAATTGTAAAAAATATTAAAAATTATACATATGTGAAAATGCTTCTTTTTTTTATTTATTTTCTGTAAATATTTTGTGGAAATAATTATAAATAATAAAAATAAAAATATTAATTATCTTTGCTACTTTTTATTTCCGTGATAACTTTATTTTTATGTTGGGATGGTGGGTGCTTATTAAGCTTTGATTTGTTTTGTTTATTTTATTTTTTCTAAAAAATTTTTAAATGTAACCAATAAAGAAAAAATAATAGGAATTTATGAGAAATTTTTGTAAATTCCTGAAGTTAAAAAATATTCACTTCAAAATTCAAAAAAAAAAAAGAAAACCTAACTTTAGTGTATGTTTAATGCTTGAATTCTACAATTCAGACCTAGTTGAGATCATCTGCCGCATGGTGCGCTATGGTTCTAATGACGTTTTACTGGCAACAGCTGCATCAAAGGAGCCGCCTTAGAGTGAACAGACTTCTCATTCTTAGACTATGCTAATACTATGACACGAGCAACAGCGAGCTAATACAAACATGAGTGCTTCACATGAGTGATCACGTGACAAATCAAGAATTTTTCGTTTATGTAAAACATTTTTTTATTTTTGAATACAAATTTATGTGCTTTAACATTATCTAAGAATTAATACATAAACAGCGTTATTATTTTATTTATTATTTTCAAAATTGTGTCCTCACTAGCGCTACGAAACCAGTTTTGAAAAATGACGTAGTGATTTCCAATCACGTGGTAGAGTTTCCTATCTGTTTCTCTTCATCTGTGGAGCAGAGACAAATGAAAGTAAGAGACTGGCAGTGCCCGCTACTGAGCGCTACTGGTGCCACCGGAAGTGCACCGATCTCCATTATGGGAATGGCAGAAACGTAAGCGAACTACGTAAAAGATGATGAACTACGAAGAAGCGTTACGTGGAAAATAATATTCCTTCAAAATATTCGAGTGTGAGTTATATTTTTCCACTTTAGCTAGCATTAATAATGTACTACAGTTGTATTTATTATATATTAGCAATTTTAATACTTTATTATTATTATTATTATTATTATTATTATTATTATTAATTAATTAATTGCGTCGAACCTCCCTATATTGAAGTCATTGCCCCCTCCCCCCCAAAGAAAAAAATGTCAATAGAATAATTAAACAATTAAAACTAGATGGGATGATATTGTGCATTAATACGTTTGTTTTGTTTGATGATTATAAGGTATGCGAACAACTTGAACTTCTGACGGGAACAACGGGATAGAAAATTACATTATGCCTTATCGTATCCAAAACTTATTGCTGGTGAGTATTTGCAAAAAACACTTTCTTGAATTTATCATTCCATCTTAATGTCAAACATGTCATCAAATTCATCAATTTCAGATAACGCGAAACGAAATGACTTGCTTTGAGAAGAGCAATTAAAGATAGCAACAACTCATTCACATCATACCCAAAAGAAGAAACATTTAACAAACAAAAAAAAAAACTTTATAATTTACATTTAAAAATAAAAAGACCATAAAAATATTTCCAGTTTTTGAGGTAATGCTGGTAAACTTATATTTTATTCAGGAACAATTTGTGAAATTATGTATATGGTTTAAAGTCAATATAGGCTGATGCTTTAAAAAGATGCAGTAAATTAATTAAATGAAGTGAAAATCTCCCTCAGGAAGCATCTGACTTTATCTCCTGCTTCAACCACTTATCAAAACCATCTTCAAAATAAAAAAAATTTAAAATATAGTAATAAGCATGCCAAAAAGATTGCTTTGTTAATTTGATTGGCACCATCTTCGTGCATTGTGCTGTGCATTGCGTGTTTGCTGATCTAATTTAGCACACAGCAGCAGCTTGTTGATATGCCTGAAGCGGATGAATGTTCGTACGCGGGCATAACAGCGAATCACTTTGTGATGAACTCATGTAAACTTCCACGTTAATTGATCGATTAAAGTTTGAACTACATTCGGAGATTTGTTTACTGAAAACAAAACAT
>JAHWFO010061323.1:0-17031 GCA_023313115.1 Rhysida immarginata
AAAATTTATTATGTGGAATAGTGTTTTCGGAGTTATTTTTCTTTCTAATTATTGAACTTTTAAAGGATATGAACCTTAATTAAAACATTTTGAACTAAATCAAATCACATTTCATATCTATCTCATAATTCTTTGTAAATGTGATTTTAAACCATCCACTTAACAAAAGTGGCGCTGCTGATGCCCTATATATGCACCCGTCTCTTAACCATTAGCTATTGCGTTTACTATATCACGGCCAAACGAACACGCGTAATAATATCTTGTTCGGAATTTTTTTAAATTTTTGGCCGAGACAATATTCCTTTCTTCATCATCTTAAACTTTGACACTGAAAGATAAAAGAATATTTATTCAGTGTAGATGTAGTATTGAACTAAAGCTAAGTAAGAGCTGAAAAATTGTGCTGGTCTTTAAAGTTAAGACGTTGTTTATTTTATGAGATATTCAACACTTTCAACCTAAGTTTGCTGAAAAGGAACTCTAACTTTATATGGAAGATGACTCAGTCTATTAAGGCTATGGAGACAGCATTGGCTACTGCAATGGATTCTCTGTTGTTTTGTCCTCCACCGTTCTTATCTCAATTCGCCGTTTCAGGGTAGTCGTTAAGTTCCAACGAAACTATCACTTTCATTTTAAGTGGTCGTAGGCAGCCACCAAATAAATTTCTCTTGTAAATGGGTATTAGAAAAAGGAATTTAATAACATTGACATTTATCTGTTCATTACTATAAGGGTGGTTTAAATGAAACTAGACTGCATGCTGTGCTACCTGAATATTAATGCGGTGTACGGTAGATGGTAGCAATGTATACGTTGTGACGGTAGAAAACACACATCTCGTGCTTAGTTAAGGGGAGCGCTTTACTAACAATATTATGTCTGGATATCTCAATGTAGCAGTGATGAAACTTGATACCACCATTTGGTTGATCCAGCAACTTAACGGGTGAACATCAACGCCGGCGAGAAAGACAAGCCCTGACACTCGTGACTACTGGAGTCTGAGCAACAATCCAACATTCATATTCTTCATCTTGGATTTCAATAATTAGTGAATTTGCATTTGTTGGAAACAATGAAGATTGGATTAGGTTAGGTTAGGTTAGGTCAGGCAGGCCTCATGGGCATGGAATGACGACATCTCTCATTATCCTGGTCGCACAAAGCACACTCTTCGGCAATACCATAATAGTAAAAGAGATGTTCGGACGCATCCAGAACCTCTTCTATCGTGAGTTTTAAATCTTCAGACAGCTGAAAAACGATTTAGGGAGGACAGTTAACCTCTAATCAAGCAGTCCATCCTGCGATATAGGAATAGTTTTGGCTCCAGTTCACCAACCTCTTTACTGAAAGTTATCGAACGTTGGGATAAAATGGGTGAGTTGGGCTTCGATCACTATTACTGCCAAACTCTTCTTATTATCCCAGGTGTATCGATTTCAAAATATCATTTGAATAACCCGTATATTATCTTTCCCTTTTTTAATAATCCATATTATTATTTTTTTATTATTATTATTCAATTAATAACAATAAAAGTACATTTCGGAATAAATCACTTATGTTGCTAAGGTCTTCATTAATATTATTTTTTATATTTAATTGTGGCTTTCAATAAAACTGATAGAACTAAAATCATTTTATTTTCAGATATTCCTGCGAACTAGCCCAAAGGTTACAGTTTCAAGTAGTGACTGTAATTGTACTTATTATCATACTGGTCATTGTAATTATTATGTGCCTGATTGGTTTAATAACTGTGGAACATTCCATGAAGGGCCGCCTTCTAAAATATATGCAAGCCTACAGATTCAATATTCTCTTTAAAGAACAAATGGATATTCTTCAAAGTTCTTTCGAATGTTGCGGTCGACATGGTTACAAAGACTGGTTTGAAATTAACTGGATCAGTCCACGATTTCAAAAATATATCAGCTCTCATTCAGTTGTGTAAGTAATCTTTTATTATAACCTAAATCCTTATAAGAAGAACCAGTGGTCGATACACTTTTTCACATGGAAGTTTATTAAGTAGCGGAAGAATGGAGCACTTATTGTGGTTTCACAATATCCGTCTGTCTCCTACATATTTTGAACATTTTTGGACGTAAGAGGTTGAAATTCATTATGTAGCTAGCTTACCATAGGAATGTAACTAACTTCACTATTTAGTTTGGTTTTGATTGGTGCACTGGGTTTGAAATTACGGGTGTGGGAGTTAAAGGAGACAAAAGACCTATGTGGTATTAAGTATGTAAGGGTGAAATTCGTATGCAGATTCCTCTAGGCATGATCTACATTATTATGGAGTTGTGGGGGTGGCAGTCACTTGGTCTTTAGTGCTATAGCAACATATGTCATGTATATGTCATGCAATCGGATAACGAAAGAAGATAGAACTCTTTTACATTTTCTAAATACCATGTACGAGATAATCAATTTGTTGATTAAAAAAACTAGGGGATTAAAAATCTAAATATAGAGATAAAAATAGATGACGTTAGGGATTCTGGTACTTTCCTATACCCTCCTCGGTGGTATTAATTTCTTGCTAATCCATGTATGTTCATTCCGATTGTTTACATACTGAAAGATTAATAAAAGTCGTTGTGGAGAAGTGGATCGATGGCTGCTTCTTCTTAATTGTAAGTATTTACATTTTGTTTACCATCTTGGGTTAACCCTTTTCTTCGTTTAAAAATTTGATACTTTCAGCAACATTATAATGAAAGAAAAGTCGTATAAATCATTTGCTTTACTGCAGCAAATTTCAACTGCCAATAAACCACTAAAAACATTTATGAACTTTTTTTTTAAAGAAAATTATCTGGTTAATTATATGTATGGGTTTACTATTAAGATTAATCTCATTGGAAGATTTGAAACTTGAATTATTATCACTATTACTATCAAAATTATTAGATTTTTTATTCCTCAAAGAAAAAAAACACAAACAAAAATTAAAGGATATTAGAATTACATAAATTTATATACACTGGCTGACAAAAAAAGTGAAGCACCCAGAAGGAGGTCCAAAATTATCCTATTTCGGTACACAAGCATACCATTGATGTGTGAGTAAACGATTGGATTCACAAGGATCTGTAATGTCTAGAACGCTAACCAGAGTGCATTCGTGATGTCACCACTGTGTTTTTGGTAAGTTGTTACCAGTGAGTCCGACATTTACGCAAGACGTTCAGAGAGGATTAATGTACTGTACTAAGCACCCGCGTTAGACATCCTATCTACCAATTGACAGCATTTGACAGGGGCCGCATTGTGGGAGTGCATGAGGCTGGTTTGTCATATCGTGCAATTGCCAGGCATGTGGGCCATTCAAATGTCACAATGGTCCGATGTTGGAATCAATGGGTACATGAGGGCACCACAAACAAACGCCACTCCAAGGGAGTACCGTCGTATGGTGCTCCAAGCATTAATGAATCCCATGCATCGGCACCCGCCATCCGCGAACATGTACTGGAGACAGTACAACACCCCGTGAGTTCCCGCACAGTGTCTCGACGACTCGCATCCGCCTGATTGGGGTCATACCGCCCCATGCGTCCGTTGCCATTAACACCACAACACCAACGCCTGCGTTTAGAGTGGTGCCTTGCCCGGGAGGCATGGACTGAGGACAAATGGCGTCGTATCATGTTTAGTGATGAATTCCGATTCTCCATGACCTCCGATGACCATCGTGTTCGCGTTTGGCGGTGTCGAGGGCAGAGGGCACATGGCACAACCTTCCTATATTGTGGAGAGAGACACAGGCGTAACCCCTGGCCTCAAGGTGTGGGGAGTCATCCAATAGTGCTTCGCCTAAGTTTGACGGCACAACGATACGTCACAGACATTCTGCGTCCGCACGTCCCTGGGGCATTGTACCAACATCATAACGGACACCCCCACACACAGCACATGTGTCTATGGACTGCCTCCAGTGGGATGACATTGGAAGGTGACTCCGTCTCATACCAATCTGCGGGATCTGGAGGGACAGCTGCAACAACTATGGACTGACTTGTCTCAGGAGAGGATCCAAAGGCTATTTGACACTATTCCGAACCGCATAAGGGCATGCATTGGGGCCAGAGGGGGGGGGGTGCCATATCCTACTGACTTGGCGGCAATATTCCACCTGTACTGCCAACGGCGTTGTCTGTTTCATGCCATGTTGTAATCAGTACAATAAAGTCACATGTTCTTTCATCATATGTCGTTTCATTCACTTTCAACCACTCCTTCTGGGTGTTTCACTTTTTTTGTCAGCCAGTGTAAAACCATTTTTAAAATATTTAAAAACAATTTATAAAAAAACAATTTCATAAATGTAAAAGTTCAGTGTTTGTTGTGGTTATGTAAAACGTAAAGTTTCACGCACGAGTACGGCTATATCACACTTGCGTAAAATACGCAATCTGTAATGCACAAAAAAGAGACTTACGGTAATTTTGAGTCTGCAGTCCGAAGCATTGAATCATGATAATATTTTTAGGTGCAACAAATAAATAAATATTTTATTCAGTACATAAATCTTTTATTTATTTATCAATGGACGAGTCTACAGAATCATGTACATTGGTAATACTGATTAGTGGCTTATGATAACTGAGATGTAAGCACAGGTATCGAGTTTCTCAATATGTGAAGGAAACACTGCGTCTATCCTTAATGTCCGTCTCTTTAGTCGCGTCTGTGTTCATAATCGAATGTGGGGCCACAAACACGGCAATGCAAGCTTTTCGCAGTATCTAAATTACAAAATTACGTAATGAGTGTAAAACGAGCGTAACGCTTTTCGCAGTATCTAAATCATATAAGAGTGTATAACGAACTAACGCTTTTTTGGAGGGAAACATTATTCATAATTGCAGAAACTGACATATTTTATAATTTGGAAAATAAACTTTTAAACGCAACATTTACTGAAAAATAGCTTCAGTTGTATACTAAAACAATACAGTCGTCTGCTATTCAAGACAGGATTGGTTCGCAGCGCTGCCCTGGTGAACAAAGGACTTGTGGTGCCACTGAGTTTCTACCTCTGGGTATATTTATCTGTCTCTATGATCATAATTGACATTGGATCATGATTCAGACGTGCAGTGTGAACAAGGTATTAGCGAATCTATCTATCTATATAAACACCATATTGCCATTAATGACCGGACACTTTCGATTTTAGACGTTTTGTCGAATATCTAGAAAAATACTTGACGAATTATCCTGAAATTTCAGGGATGTAAAAAAAATGTTACACCTCGTATATTTCAGCGATGGTTTTCTCCCGAAGGCAAATAGGGGACCAGCAAAGAAGTGAACCAAAAACATAATGTTTGGAACCACCCTGTAAAACAAAAAACTTACGAAAACATTTCGACCTTTTTAAAGAAACCTTTATATCTCCATGAATATACGTGCTATTCTCATACAAATGAACACAGAAAAGTAAAACAAGCCTCCTAAGCATACGCTACAGCTACAATGCATTTCAAGCATTATTTTTTACAGGCTGATTCCAAACATTATTTTTTTTGGTTCACTTCTTTGCTGGTCCCTTATTTGCCTTCGGGAGAAAACCTTCGCTGAAATATATGAGGTGTAACATCCTTTTTATATCCCTGAAATTTCAGGATAATTTGTCAAGTATTTTTTTAGATATTCGACAAAACGTCTAAAATCGAAAGTGTCCGGTCATTAATGGCAATATGGTGTATGTCATTTGTATGTGAATAAATAGTTGTATGTATATGTATTTGTCTCTTATACAAATCTACAGTTTTATTCCAATTTTGATGAAATTATGCACACAAGAAGAAGAGCGCTGTCTACTTGATATTTCTGAAAAAAAATGTTTTCCATATCATGCAATGAAAAATCGATATTCATATGGTAGCGCCATCCTTTGGGAGCATTTTAAAAGAATTTTTGTTTGTTTTTTTTTTTTTTGTAAAGTTTCAATTTTGTGTCGCCATCTATTGAGAGCATTTTAAAAGTAGTGTTTGATAAGATATGGTAAGATATGCATTGGTAAGATATGGCATATAATACAGGGTATCAAAAAAGTCACCAATATTCAGATTGTACATAATATTCGAGAAATGTTTTATTCTTGGTGATCTTTCCATTGATCCAACCATTTAGGAGACAGTGGCCCTGAAATTGTGTAACTTTTAAAGTCTAGAACCCAATTCATCTTATCGATGAAGACAAAGAGTGAGTCTTGCAGACATTCTTATTCTACTTTTTGATGGTCTTTAAGAATCCGAAGTCAAGTTTCAGAAATTCAAAATTTTTAGTGCACAAGCAAAGTCTTGGGGGCAGCAGTCCTATGGAGGCAGAGTCTGTGAGTATTTTTTGAAAAATATTGGATTTTTGAAATTCTGACTTCGGATTCTTAAACACATGAAAAATTAGAACAGAAATGTTTGTAAGAAACACTCTCTATCTCTTTGACTTGATCGATAAAATTGGGTTCAAAACTTTAAAAGTTTCACATTTTCAGGGGCTCTATCTCCTAAACGGTTGGATCAATTGAAAAAACACCAAGAATAAAAAACATTTCTCGAAAATTGTGTACAATCTGATCTGAATATAACATTAAAAATGGGGGTTACTTTTTGAGTTTTCAAACGTCCCCCCCCCCCCCCAGCTAATGGATTCCCCCCACGAAATAACTCACTTTTGATTATGGACATTTTTTCGTACAATGCCTTATTTCCACGGAATGACGTATCATGAATGAATATAACGTAAAGTGATGATATTCCAAATTCGTTCAATGGTACGTGGTTTAATGGTATCATTATGGTCCATTGAAGCTTTCAATACCTAAGATATATACCAAACAACAACCCATTTGGACCTTTCAATGCTAAAATATTGCATGTAATATACCAAATATCTTGGAATTGTGTCATAAATGGATATAACTTAAAATTCATGATAGTCAAAACTCGTTCAAAGACACCTGGTTTAGTGGAACCATTACGGTTCATTAGAATTTGAATGCTAAAAAATGGCATGTAATATTTAAAACATATTGGAATGATGTTTCATGAATTAACATAACGTAAAATTCATAATACTCGAAACTGGTTCAGAGGCACCCGGTTTAATGGAAACATTATGTTTCATTGGAACTTTCAATGCATGTTATATATCAAACAACATAGAATGATGTGTCATAAATGAATATAACGTAAAATTTATGATAGTTGAAACTGGTTCAAAGGCATCTGGTTTACTGGAACCATTATGGTTCATTGAAACCTTCTATTCTAATATGTGGCATGTGATTTCTCAGATAACTTGGAATGATGTGTTATGAATTACTATAATGTAAGAGTAATGATAATCATAATTGTTTCAAAGGTACCTGGTTTAATTGTATCACTATGATTCATTGGAACGTTCAATGCTAAGATTTGGCATGTTATATATCATACAACTTGAAATGATGTGTCATGAATGAAAATTACGTCAAATTCATGATAGTTGAAATAGGATCAAAGGCACCTGGTTTAGTGAAACTATTACGGTTTATTGAAACTTTCTAAGCTGATATGTAGCATGTAATATATCAAACAACTTGGAAAGATGTGTTATGAATTATTATAAAGTAAAAATAATGATAATCAATAATCCAAACTGGTTCAAAGGTACGTGGTTTAAATGTAACATTATGGTCCATTGGAACTTTCCATGCTAAAATATTGCATATAATATACAAAACAGTTTGGAATTGTCATAAATTAATGATAGTCAAGGCAGGTTCAAATGCACCTGGTTTAGTGGAATCATTATGGTTCACTGGAACTGTAAGTGCTAAATAAATGGCATGAAAAATATCAAACAACTTGGAATGATGTGTCATGAATGAATATAACGTCAATTTATTGATAGACGAAATAGGATCAGAGGCACCTGGTTTAATAGAACCATTATGGTTCATTGGAACTTTCTATTGTAATACGTGGCATGTAATATAACAAATTACTTAGAATGGTGTATTATGAACTAATATAACGTAAAAGTAATGATAATCATAATTGCTCAAAGGTACCTGGTGTTTAATTGTATCATTATGGTCCATTGTATTTTTCAATGCTAAGATATTGCATGTAATATACCAAACATTTTGGAATTGCGTCATAAAATAATATAACGTAAAATTCATATGATAGTCGGAGAAACAGAGTGGAGAATAATGGTCATATTTTCTGTGTTGAAAATTCAGAACATTCAGAAGTTGAAAATTTCATCAAAAATGAGCCCGAGCAACGCCGGTATACCAGCTACTTCATAATAAATCGAAAAATAACCCTACATACTTGAAATAAATTTTAAACCAAAGAACAAAATCCATATTTTTTGACCATTGTAGAAACTAAGCTTTCAACATGCGAGTCTATATGTTAATTTATGAAAACCAAAAAGAAAAAAAATCCTGTAAAATTCCGTAAAGCATAAAATACCGGAAAATTTGATCCAGATAGTCAAAAAATAAGTCGGTGGCCCCAGTATATTTTGCTGTGTGATGATGAGTCAGTGAGTCAGTCAGTGGATGTCCTCTTTTATATATTTAGATTTGTTTCATACATGTTATAATTATCCTCCGTAAAACATTAATCATTTAGGCAAGCATCATAGCCGACAAAAAAGATGATCAGGTGACTTTTCAGTGTCGGGGCAACACCACCTAAAGATATGCTGGGCGCTGAAACGTCACTACATTGTTACATCACAGGCTTTATTTTTATGAGGTGTTAGTCAGGGCCTGTCTTTTTCATCGGCCACGGCAAGCATTAATTTCATCCACCATTTTTGGCGCGACTTTTAAACACACGACCATCTGATAGTTGATGCAAACACGACGTGCTGATTGTTCGCACATGCAAGCACACAAACAATATTTTTGTCAGCTTCATACTAAATGCGAAAAATACAGTGCTACCTATCGGATTTCATTCAAACCACTCTCTAAACACTCCCGTCAATAATAAGAAAACACTGTGAAGTTTTCAGCGAAATCGGTCGAGTAGGTTTTGCGTTTATAAGGCACACACATCGAACTTGCGTTTATATATTGTCACTTTTCGTGTCAGGATGACATATGGCCGAGGGGGGAGAGACGGGTTTACAAAAATATGACATATGCTGACACGGGAGAGTTGAAGGGGGTATAAAATTTTTTGGAAAAAGGATGACGTTATTTGTGGACGACCCCTAATCACATGGCAGGACACAAGTAGCCTACTCCTGATGCTATAGCCATTTTGGGGCTAAAACTTGGAGGTTAATTGTGATTTCCGTATAAAATTAATTACTCCAAATTTTCAGAAATTTTACTAAAATTTTCTGAAAATAAAACGCTCTTTAACCACAACGAGTAAAAAGCACGTGGTTACTCTTTAACATCTTGCATGTACCCTTCATCTAAGAGATAATTTTATTTGATTTCGTTGCCATATGTTATTAGACATCATTATATAAGATGATCTAGTCTAATATTGGAATATTTTCAGATTGATTCCCCAAAGCAACGTTTCATTCATTATAACTTTCTTCGCGTACATGTTCTCCATGCGGGAAGAACGTAGTTTCTATCTTCTTGAGCGTTTTTCCATGCTTTCGCAATGTGGCGCTACTGCTTCTGCGCATGCGTCGAAGATGCTGTGAAACTTGTCTATTATTCCAAAATCGAATGTTTTTGCTGTACAATCCAGCACAAACAAAGCTCTATCGAACCATGTTTTTAAAATTTTGACTTTTCAATGTGGGGGGGCAGATTAATGCTAGCCTCCTATTTTGATTTCATTATAACTCTTGAACGGATGCTGCTAAAACGAAAATTTTTGCTGCAGAAACGAGCACAAACGAAACATTGTCGACCCAGAAAAAAGAAATTTTAAAAAATATTAATATTTAGATATTTTTCAATACTGCACCCTCCCCCTCCCTAAACCTTCTCGTGGTTATAGCTCCTAAACTATTCCTGCACAAACGAAACTTTTTGCTGCACGATCATGTTTAATATATCGAATCACGTTTTCAAAATTTCGAGTGCACAAACGATAATTTTATCAACATAAACGTAGCACAAAGGACACACCTTGAAAAGTTGTGAATTTTAAGGTGGTTGGGGGGGGGGGTGGTATAGTTAATGGAGCTGATAAAAGTTATAAAACATCTACACAAACTCAACAAAAGAAATTACAACAATAGCACAAAATAACAAACCACAGTAATTCCATAAACAAAAATCTTCAAGATTTTCACGACTTTTATTTGATTAAAAAGTAACTTAATTAGTGCAATAGAAATTAAGGTTGATCGTGAGTAGAGAAAGGAGGAGGATGAAAAAATTGTAATATTTAAATCAAAAAGTTTAATAAACTCTTGTTGGCGAAGTTGAATGAACAACTATAAATTTTGAAAAGTTAATAATGAGATATACAATTATATAACAGTTAAAAAATCCTAGCAATCGTCGGAGGTGAGAATGTCGAAATCGAGAAACAAGCTTCGATGATCAGTTGTTGAAACTGCCAATGGCTATG
This sequence comes from Rhysida immarginata, assembly GCA_023313115.1. Classification (NCBI taxonomy): domain Eukaryota; kingdom Metazoa; phylum Arthropoda; class Chilopoda; order Scolopendromorpha; family Scolopendridae; genus Rhysida; species Rhysida immarginata. The sequence continues at coordinate 10,581 of JAHWFO010061323.1, forward strand.
TGGTCCTTGGGGATTGTCACCGCTGTTACAGTAGGTGGCAACCCTGGAGGGTTTCAAGGAGCGTTGCCCACTGCTATGAACAGATGCAAAAAGAAACATGAATTAGCATAACACGCTAAGCATTCCACCTTGGAGAGAAGGGAAGCAATTCAGATTTCGTTATAAGAAAAGTTCAGATTGTTTGAAGAGAGATTACGATGCACACTTAACTGACTGATCAGTCTTAACTAATTAAACTAAAGCCACTAATATAATTCTAATAGAATACCCCTTATCGGAGATGCTATAGGCACATGTGGCTCGCGGCACGAGATCTCTGCCTGGCGCGCGTGCGAAGCAGTCATCGTCCGCTGGCAGGCTGACTGGGGTACTCTATTGGCTTATGGCGTCATTGGCTGACGTAAGGCTGTTGAGAGGTGTTGTGGTTAGGGGAAAAGACTCCTCTCCATCTACAGTCAGTGTGTGTGATGCTCGGCGTGGGCTTCTTGCTCGGTGGCTCGATGACCTGAGGCGGCTCAGGTGCTGTTCACCTTCACGTCTAGGTCGACGTCGTTGTGGCTCGTTAGAGAGTCGGGGCTTACCAAATCGTCTGTTGGCTTCTCCAATGGTCCGAAATTAATGGGCTCCGTTTCCACGTGGTGAGGAGATTCGTCCTGCAAGAGTATGGGCACTGAAGAATGAGGTTCCATCAGGAACTGTGGTGAGAAGCTTGGCGGTCGGCGTACTCGTCGTGTCCGCATGGGTTTCTCCCGCTGAGCGAGACACTGAGAGCAGAATTAATAAATGTTCTATTAATGAAAGCTTTATTAATGTTACTTGCCTGGGCAAAGTAGCGAGCACAATGCTTTCTCGGTTCTTGTGCTGACGTCCTCTTTTGCTCCGAAGTCGGCTCCTTCGAGGCACTCTTGCCGACATCTCAATATCTCCAGTGGCGGCTTCGCTTTTCTTGGCTCATGGAAAATTCCTCAGAGGCAATGTCTCGCCGAATTCGCTTTCCTTGTTCGGGTCGTCGGCGTGCTCTTTTATTCCTCCACTTGCCATCCAAATTCCATCTTTTCTGTCCTTCCAAATCGGACTGTCCTCTTTTCCTGCTCTTCCGCCACCCCTTCCCGCCTCCTCTGAACCTTCTATTATCTTCTCGGGGTGATAGGCGACTAGATTACTTCTATTTCTCTTGCTTTCTTCTAATACTTCTTTCTCTCCTTTTTTCTTGCCTTCAAGTTAGATCGTCGAATTTTTTCATTTATTTTTTTTTCAATTCGGCGATCTGACATCATCCCCATCGCAACCCCGTAACGAGAATTTCCAAACTTCGTTTGCGGCTTCACATTCTAGAGCACTCTCCCAATTCTTTCTCCTGGCATCTTCCCGACTTTTGGGAGTTCTGAAGGCTTGTTTGTTTCGAGAAGTGGGCTATCAGTTGCGGGCACCGATGCAGATTTTTTTCTAGCTCCCAGGAAGGACTTTTATGTCCGACTCATTTTACCAAGAATTTTCTATGTGGGGCTTTGCCTTTCACGTCTAATATCCTTTCCACCCAGTACACATCGGAGTAGTGTTTATCTTTTATCCGTCCTGGGGGCTTCTATTTCTTTTCTCGCGGGAAAAATCCTCACAAGAACGAGACATGGAAGACCTTGGTCTTTACTTTCCATCTTGGGTGTATATAAACCTCACAATGACTTCGTTTATTACTTTGTCGACCCGAAACGGACCTACAAATTTAGGAAATAGCTTACGCCCAATAGTGCCCTTCTTTCTTGTTATCCAACGGGCAGCCACTAAAACTTTGTCCCCAACTTTTACCTCCCTATTTGTGTGCTTATCGCTATGAAACTTTTCATATTTCTTGTTTGCCGTCTTAAAGTTGCTCTTTGCCTCACGCAAATGATTTCTCAGCTGAGTTTTGAACTCCAGCATCGAAAATTCATTTTCTTTTACCTTGCCCTTTATATACAGCAAGTTCACCTCACGACTTAAGTACAATAAATAGGGCGAGCATTTAATGGCCTCGGAAATGGTTGAATTTAGCGCTATTTCTGTAAATGCTAGATACTCGTCTCAATCGTTACGTTCCTTATTGACATAGTTTCTAATTATCTGGATTACAGACTGATTTGCCCTTTCGGACTGTCCGTCAGTTTGTGGATGGTAAGCACCCGAATACTTTTGTTCAATCTTCAACATCCTGAATATTTCTCTCCAGATTTGGGAGGTGAACCGTACATCGCGATCTGAAATGATGACAGCGGGAAATCCATGGATTTTAAACACATGGTTGACTAGCAGCTGAGCGGTTTCCTCGGCTGAACTGTAGTTTTGCATGGAATCAACTGCACCCGTTTTGTTAACTTGTCTGTAACTGTCAACAATTCATCATGTCTTTGTTTAGTGAGAGGCAATCGCATTATAAAATCAAGCGTCACCATTTCCCATCTTTCAGTGGGGATGGGCAAAGGCTTGAGATGCCCATAGGGTTGCATCCTTAATGCTTTATTGCTTTGACACTTTGGACACATCTTTACATAACTACTAATGTCCTCCCGCATATTCTTCCAAAAATAACTTTGTGCCACTTTTTACAGAGTTTGCCTAAATCCTAAATGCCCACTCGTAGGGATGTCATGAGCTTTCTTTAAAACTTTTACAATGATATTTGTGTCTTGAGGCAGAACCAATTATTGCTGATTCTTACTTCTCTTATACGGTAAATTATTTTCGATATTAAATCCCACTGGAGGATTTCCATCCATTTACTACAAACAGCATTGCGTTTTAATGCCTCTTTTACTTTCTTTTACTTTAATCCATGTGTCTTGTCCAGTATCCCCGACAGACACACCTACAATCCCACACACTCTTTCAATTTTTTTATTTTTCTCTCCTCTAAATTATTCTCTACCCATTTCATTACTTTTTTCAGGCTGTTAAAATTTTTAGCCTTAATTTCTACTTGAATCTCCGGACTAAAATTATTGATGAAAGCTATATTTCTCTTTCTGACCATTCCCCTATAATATTGGCTAATAATTCAAATGTCTCGTTATAATCCCTTACGGGTTTTATTCTGTTCTCATTAAAGCATTGGTTCTTTAGTCACTCCTTAAGATCCTGGCCCATAATGATAGTCTTTAATTTTTATATTCTAAATTTTATGCCACCACCACTGTTGCGTTCTGCTTTATTTTCTTTCCGATGAGTCCTTTATCAGCACCTCGCCCTCTTCTCTCTTCGAAGAACGATCTTGAGGCAAGTACCGCACATGCAAAAGAAAATTCGTGAATTGCAAAAATTAGCAAAGTTCGTGGAAGCAATTCTGTTATTAATAATTTTTTCCTGTTTTGTCCATGGTGTAAAAACAGTTTAATTAAAAGGAGGGGGCTCTCTATCACGACTTTTATTTGATTAAAAAGTAACTTAATTAGTGCAATTGAAATTAAGCTTGATCGTGAGTAGAGGAAGGAGGAGGATAACAAAATTGTAATATTTAATTCAAAAAGTTTATTAAACTCTTGTTAGCGAAGTGGAATGAACAACTATAAATTTCGAAAAGTTAATAATGAGATATACACTTATATAACAGTTCCAAATCCTAGCAATCGCCGGAAGTGAGAATGTCGAAATCGGGAAACGAGCTTCGATGCTCAGCTGTTGAAACTACCAATGGCGATGTGGTCCTCGGGGATTTATCATTGCTGTTACAGAAGGCGGCGACCCTAGAGGGTTTCGAGGAGCATTGCCCACTGCTATGAACAGATGCAAAAAGAAACGTAAATTAGCATAACACGCTAAGCATTTCACCTTGGAGAGAAGGGAAGCAATTCAGATTTCGTTATAAGAAAAGTTCAGGTGTTTGAAGAGAGATTACGATGCACACTTAATTGCCTGAGCAGTGTTAACTAATTAAACTAAAGCCACAACTATAATTCTAATGTGAATACCTCTTATTGGAGATGCTATATCCAAGCGTCGCTCGTGGCACGAGATCTCTGCCCAGCGTGCACTAGTGAAGCAGTCGCCATCCACTTTCAGGCTGGCTGGGGTGCTCGATTGGCTTATAGCATCGTTGGCTGACATCCGGTTGTTGAGAGGCGTTGTGGCTAGGGAAAAAGACTCCTCTCCGTCTACAATCAGTGTGTGAGGCTCGGTGTGGTCTTCCTGCTGCGGTGGCTGGATGACCTGAGGCAGCTGAGGTGCCGTTCACCTTCGCGTCTAGGTCGACGTCGTCGTGGCTCATTGGCGAGTTGGAGCTTATGCTCGGGACTCATACCAAATCGTCTGTTGGCTTCTCCAATAGTCCGAAATTAACGGGGTCCATTTCTGCGGGGTCCATTCCTGCGTGTGTATGGGCGCTGAAGAATGAGGTTCCATCAGGAGCAGCGACGAGAGGCTTGGCAGTCGGCGTACTCATCGTACTCGTTTCCTCCCGCTGAGTGTGGTACTGAGAGCAGAATTAATAAAACTTCTATTAATGAAAGCTTTATTAATGTCACTTGCCTGGGCAGAGGGGCGAGCACAATGTTTTCTCGATTCTTGTGCAGACGTCCACATTTGCTCCGAAGTCGGCTCCTTTGAGGCACTCACGCTGGCCAGGCTAATGTGTCTCGCTCTCTTGCCGACACCTTCATATTTCCACCAGCGGCTTCACTTTTCTTGGCTCATGGAAAATTCTTTAGAGGCAATGTCTCGCCAAATTCGCTTTCCTTGCTCGGGTCGTCGGCGTGCTCTTTCATTCCTCCACTTGCTATCCAAGTTCCATCCTTTCTGTCCTTCCAAAGACTGTCCTCTTTTCTTACTTTTCCGCCACCTCTTATTCTTCTTCCTAATGAACCGCTCCTGCCTATTCCTGTTTTCCTCCAATGAGCGGCTTGGCTCGCACTTCCCACCTACTCCGAACCTTCTATTGTCTTCTCGGGGTGACGGGCAACTAGATTCCTTCTTTTTCTCTAGCATTCGTCTATACTTCTTTCTCTGCCTTTTTCTTGCCTTCGATTTAGATCGTCGAATTTTTAGCACATTTTCTATATATAGAAATGAGCTTATGTGATCGGTTTGTCCAGCTGTCCGTCCGTCCGTCCGTCCGTCTGTAGACAATCCCACAATTCATTGCGTTGCATGTATTGAATTACATGTATTGCAATCTCACAATTCATTCAATCATGTCTTGAATTGCTGGAAGAAACGAATTATCCTCGCATTTGGTAAAACGCGTGTTGAGAACATGCGTTTGGTTCTGCGCGTGCTCTAAACGTTAATGAGATGGTGTGCGTGCAGGATGCACGTGTTTGACGATTATTAAAAGGGCAGTTCGGTCCCTAAATCAAGAGAATTTTTTTATTCCTAGGGAGCTTAGCATTTATTACGATAACTTGAAAACGAATTAACTTTTTCACAGTCTGTTTTCACCAATCCATTAAAATGGGACAGAGTACGCAGAAGTATTAACGTGAGATAGCAGGAATAAGTACGTGCTCTAATATAACGTGCTTTAATGGTACCATTATGATACCCTCTTAAACATTTCCTATAACAAGATATGGCATGTAATATATCAAACAAATTGTCACAACATATCATGAACGAATATAAAAGAGTAACTAGTGATAGCAAGTATCGGTCTAATGGCACGTGTACGTGCAAGGATGTCTCATGAATGAATATAACGGTATATAATGATGTCTGAATTGTTTAGTAGTACGTGTTTTAATGGTACCAAGTGGTACCATTGGAACTTTCAATGCTAAGATATGCAATGTTATATATCAAACGACTCGTAATAACGTGCCATGAGTGAATATCACGTGTAAATAATGATCATAGTTATTGGTTTAGTAGCACGTGCCCTAATGGTGCCCTATGGTACCATATGGTAACCTTGGAACTTTCAATGCTAAGATATGGCCTGTAATATATCAAACGACTCGTAACAACGTGCCATGAGTGACTATCACGAGAAAATAATGATAATGGTAACCAGTTTAGTAGCACGTGCCCTAATGGTGCCGTATGGCATGATATGGTACCATTGGAACTTTCAATTCTAAAACATGGCATGTAATATATCAAACCTCTCGTAACAACATGTAATGAGTGAATATCATGAGAAAATAATGATAATGGTTATTGGTTTACTAGCACGTGCCCTAATAATGCCCTATGAAGCCATATGGTACCATTGGAACTTTCAATGCTAAGATATGGCATGTCATATATCAAACGACTCATAACAAGGTGCCATGAGTGAATATCACGAGAACATAATGATAATGGTTATTGGTTTACTAGCACGTGCCCTAATGGTGCCCTATGAAACCATATGGTACCATTGGAACTTTCAATGCTAAGACATGGCATGTCATATATCAAACGACTCATAACAAGGTGCCATGAGTGAATATCACGAGAAAATAATGATAATGGTTATTGGTTTAATAGCACGTGCCCTAATGGT
>JAHWFO010061323.1:17431-34408 GCA_023313115.1 Rhysida immarginata
TTAGGCTTAATGGTATTTAAAACTCATTACTAATTAATTTAATAGTAGTTAATCGCTTGCTTCAATAAGACTTTAGTAATTTAATATGAAAATCTAATAGATGCTTACACATAACGCTTCAGCAATTGAGGCTCACTTCGTTTAACATTATGTGAGAATTCTTACAAATTAAAGAACTTTTATTTTTTTAAGTGTATGAGGAATAACTCACTCTCCATTTACCTTTCATTCCTCAAGTTTATTCTTTTAAATTCTCTCTATACGTTAGCCTATTTAAATAAACGGATATTTATAAGAAGAAAGGACGAGACACAAAAACCCTGGAATACAATAGATAATAGTTAATAAATAAAAATGAAAAATAGAATAATAATTAACAAATAACAAAATAATAATAAAAATAAGTAAAATCAAAATAACTTAACTTCAGGATAATTCTCTAATATTCTATTTGCTTTTAGAGAATTATCCTGTTTTGCTTTGATAAAGGATAGGCTCTATCCGAAACGTCAGCTTTTTATTTGATTTTATAGCCTTATTTTGATTTTACTTATTTTTATTATTATTTTGTTATTTGTTAATTATTATTCTATTTTTCATTTTTATTTATTAACTATTAACCTATTTAAATAGTAATTTACAATTTAGTTTTCATATTTATTTATTTACTCTCAAGTGTTTTAAAATGTTGGTTAATTCTATATATCCATGTACGATGCTATAACAAGAAAATGTGCTCCCTTTATCCGCTTTGGCGGTAAAATTATTCTTGTTTTCTTTTATTTTCTTTTTCAATTCGGCGATTAATTAATATGTAAATTGATTTGCTAAGGATTATTTTTCCTTAATTGATTTTATTGAATCATTATTCATTCACTATGAATGAACATTTCTTATAAATTAACAGAGTGGAAAATGGGATAGATTCAGGATATATGCTTTATTTTAAATTAATGGGATATTGTAAGTTAGATAAATACAGAAAGAAGATAAAGTCAGACACTGTGGACATAATCAATTAATAATGTAAAGAAGAAAATGAAACTACTATTTCACAAAAAAAACACTTTAATACAAACAATGTATGTACATTGTCTGTATTAAAGTTTGTGTTTGTTAGTTTTTTTGTGCAATAATAATAATAATAATTATTATTATTATTATTATTATTATTATTATTATTAAATATTAAGCATTCCAAATGGAGTATTTATACGTAAAATTCAATCAATGCATGTATCATGGACTGTCTTATATAAGAGCTTAAAAATATGTTCCTTATGATTCACACATATATCAAGGGTGCAATTTTTAATGTGATTACGAATTAAATGCGATAGAATTCCAAGTCGATACAATGTTATAAGGAAAGAACGTCCCAAGAAAATTAGAAATTTTCATGGTTGTGTGTATTTTCAATTTTTGTATTTCCCGTATTCTCGGAGTGTCCACCAGCCAATCTCTAACATAATTCACGGATGCAATTGATTAGTTAATGCATGGTGTAGTTCTTTGAGCCTTGCATAGACACTTATATCATTATATGTTGGAATTTCATTGATGTTACATGCTTCAGTTGAAAGTATTTATTATGAATACAGTTTCCTAAAAAAAAAAAACAAGAATGTAAATTCACTCCAGAACATTCTAACTTGTTCCATCGCATTAAATAATAAAAAAAACAAGGAAAAAAACAAAAAATATTTTGCAATAATCGAGGCAAATCTTAGAAGATTTAATGCTATACTTATTACATCTTTATATATCATTTGGATTCTCCTAATTTGAATTTTGGGAGAAGCTGACCAAATCACAATTCCATATTCAATTTTTGGCACAAGGACACTTTTTTAATACTCGAACTATATCACGTTTATTGAGAATTTTCTTCAATCGTCCAAATAAAAATTTTAGTTTTGCTAGATCAATCAACAATAACTGAATATTTTCAGTAAATGTTAATCTATTGTCTAATGTTATACCTAACACTTTACACGTGTAGATAGTGTCATGCTTTACTTTATCAATTAATAAAATATTAGTTTTGTCCTGATTAAATTTTAGTCCTGAGCAGTATACTAAGTATTTAACATATTAATATCTTCTTGGATCTGATCTTGCACCCTGAACTCCTCATCCGGAGAAAAGGTTTTAATTAAAAAGTTGTCATCAACAAAGAAATATATCGTAGAATTTAATGATACTTGATATATTTGTGCAGTAGCTGCACCGAAAACTACAGTGGCTGTAGGAGAGCCCTGCAACGGTCCTCTGTCGGAAGGATATTCCGTATCATTTCGATTCGATTCTATGTAGTTAGTTCTTTGATTGAAATAACTGTAAACTAGGTTTTCAGGGTTTCGTAATCATCATCCAATACTTGCAGTTGCTGAAGAAACTTTGTTCTCTTAATTGTGTTAAATGCCTTAGCAACGTCAGTATTGAAAAGATAGCAATAACGATCCCCATCAATGGCATTATTAATGTGATTCAACATAGCAAGAATTAAAAAACATATCGGAGTTTTAGGTCGTATACCCATCTGATTGGTTGGGATAAAGGTCCACAGGCGCCTAGTCAAATTTGCAAAGAGCAATTTTTCCGCAATCTTTGATATAATGGACAATAGACATAATGGTCTATAATTAGTGATATCATGTGTGGATCCCTTCTTAAATACCAGTACAAAGCTCTTTTAAAATCGGACGGAAAACACTTTGTGGCCAGAATGATGTACAATAACTTTTGAAGTAACAAATTCCCATATCTGCCCCACTACTTCAGTACAGTAATGGATAATACAGGGTGTATCAGGTTCGATGGTCATAAAGTACCTAGCGTGATCCTTTGCATGATTACAAACTTAAAGTTCCTTATCGAAAATGTCGAACTTTAAGTTTTATTATTAAATCGTCTTATGGTGCTGTTGAACAGTCGATATTACAAATTTACGAGTTGCATTTATCCACCGCAGGACGAATCGTGCAGCTTGGGCGGCAAGACTGTTTGGAGATCTAAGAGCAGGATTTGGGTGGCCAAACCATCTTTTACTTTTGTCTGGCAGTCACTACGGCATCCACAGCAATTAGAATTTCTTTAAAATTTATTTAAGCGTAAAGAACAAAGTCAGTCTAGGTACAGCGATTAGTTTTTCTGCAAGAGGGAGCATTAAGTTGACGTTCGTTTGTTGTCACGATAAGGGGAGCGACGTGGTTGCATTTTTAGATAAAATTATTACTTTGTATATTTTCTTAAGAGGATTTTAAAACAAATATAATTTTATATTACTAGGCTGACCTGTTTAAATACTAATAAAATAGAATTTTTTTGACAGTTAGAAATCAGCATTTCTGAGTTATTCTGGGTGACCGAGAACGCTCAGGCACAGGTCTTGTAGTTCTCTAAACTAAAAAATTGAGAGTTCGAATCCTACTGAGGATTGGAATAAAGGTTAGGCCGCCCAGATGGTTCTTCAATTTGCCATTCCCCATCCCCTCGATCAACAAAATAATAAACATCAAGCTTAAAAAAACAAAACTGTTAATTGGACAATTCTACACTGTAATATTAATATGAACGTCTCTATTCTTCCAATAGAGTAAACAAATTATTTTCAATACAATAGATCATAAATGCCGTCCGTTAAAAGGTAACGTCCCCCTTCCTCCCTCCCTCTTGGTAAGCCACTGATGGGATCAATACGCTGGTCCTCTGCTACGCTAACAATGGGGAAATTAACCATGGGCTAACTTTCAAAGTAGATCTAATGGTTATTTAACATCCTGGACATCGAAAAGTTGAAAGGGGAATAGATAAGATGAGATAAGGTGCAGTTGAATTGATCGTTGTAGATTCCTGAGCATCATGACTTGTCTGTATTTTTTATGTTTTTAATTGATATGTTATTTCTTTCTTTGGGTGGTTACGTTTCAAATGGCAGATTTGAATACATGTATTAAAGTCAGATTTCTTGGGGGGAGGGGGAGAAGACCCAAAATAAAACATTTCCTACATAAATAATGAAGGTATAATTTTTATTTTAAAATGCTCTTCAAAATGCATATGCAAACACGGCATTTTTTGTCAGCTGTCTATCTTAATCATGAATTGCCATTTTATAAATATTTTATCTTTAGGATAGCAGCTAACTTGCATAGCCAAACTTGCATTCTGTCACATAACATTCTCTAAAATTATTTAATTATTTTTTAAAAATAAAATCGGCTTTGGTGTAAATTTTCGTGTATTTTTTTTGTATCTATGATCTTGGTTATAATATTTGTCTTATAATGTTGAGCACACTGTAAAATAAACTTAGAAAAATTAATTTTCTGACATAAAACCATGTTATTCTCAAAGCATGAAGTCGATTTACTAACTGCAGCACCAATATTTCAAATTTTTGCCACATTCTCTGTAAGAATTTGACACGCAAATATTTCTACAATATTTTCAAATAACTTTATCAAGTAAATAAAATTTATTACAATTATTTAGAAGAATTAGAAATGTAATTATTTGTATTAAAAAATTATTCAGATGAAAGGCTGATCCAATCTTAGTAGAGAGTTCCACCATTTGTAGTTCTATTTGTTATGATCTGGGCAAAGTAACAGAATGTGGGGGTAGACTTGAAGGTAAGAGAAAAGGGGGGGGGGGATTCAATTCCAGCTATTGAAGCTTTGAAACTAAGTTCTGTGGCTTCTGGCCATCGAACATCCACATGTTATGTGTCACAATTTGTTTGGATGGAGACGACTGGATGCTGAAGACAAAGAACGAGAGAGGATGTGTGTTTAGGATAATTTGACTTTTGCCTCGGACCACCAAATTCCATACCTCTTCATAATCAATTCCGATTGGTCGAAGATTCAATTCCTTTTTGCGAGCTAGAAACTAATATTCTGAAAAGCAATGTTCTAACTTCTTCAATTATCTAACTCTTCTATGTGAGTGTAACACAGTGTAAGCGTTTATTGGGTCTCATAATCTGGTTTCTTTTGCAACCGGTCCCAGTCTGCGGGCGTTTCACATAGGAAGCCAATCCAAATTCTTTTAATTTTGAACTTTTAAGTTTAGATTTTCTTTTTATAAGTGTGTCACATAGTTTATCTTATTTTAGCCCGAAAAACGAGCTTTTTTTAACGTTAACTTCACTTCAGCGGTTACCCCACTCAAACAATGACCGCCCATTCCACTTTGATATTAGTTTTTCAGTGTCTATCTCAACGCGAAATACCGATGAATGACTTCAAGAGCATCCAGGGATCATCACAACTGACCTTGAAGCAAGATCTACTTAAGACGAGGATCATGACCCATTTTGCAGAGTGCAGGTATATAAATTCATTTCCCTGTGGCCATAACAAACGTCTTCTTTGACATTGATTAGATCATGGAGCATTATAAATCAGTAGATCAGCGTATCTCAATCTTTGAGTTGCGACCCAATATTGGATGGTGCATAAATTTTTAAAGGTCGTGAAATGAATGATATGAAATTATATAAACATTGAAATAATCCTATCAAAACCAACGGACATTCAAATCAGACCCAATATTTGGTCATGGTACTGGTAAAACACATATGTTGAGTCGCAATGAAGAAAGGTTGAGAAACGCTGAGTTAGATCGCTATATTTTATATTCCAGTTAATAAGCATGGTACACATTCAATTGATTGAAATTGATTAATTTAAAATGTCGTTTACCTTACATTCAATAATTTTGTTATTATTAATTCAATAATACTTATAAACTTATCTTATTTTTCCACAGCACGAGCCTGAAATGAATGAATTTTTATGTAAAATCGGGGAATTAGCCTATCAAGCATTTCTGATATATCGGTTGTGCAGTTAATAATTCTAAATGTTAATAATTAAAATTATTACTCATATAGTCGCCCTTACATGTTTGAAGTGATTCAAATTTCAATTCAGAAAAAAAAAACGTAAAGCTTCAAGAATTTTCTTTCACTTTTTTTGACGTTTTAGAAGAAAAAGAAAAAAAGCATGAAGGCAAAAAATTGTGAATCATGTTACATAGGCGGAGTGATGTATAAAGAGGTCACCTCAGTCGCGTATATTTCTCTACCGATATAGGGAACCAGACTATAAACGTATGTGCCCTTAATATTTTTTAACCTTTACAGACTGATTATTTTACGCAAGTGTGATCCTAGCCTAACAAGGTTCAACTTAAACATCAGTTGTCTTAAATAATAACTTCAAGGCTCCAAGTGAAAATCAATATCTTATATCGAAAAAATTAGAATTCCAAAATGGGATGACTAATGCTATTGGTTAGCAGAAGACTTCCCCGTTCAGCGCCTTCAGAAATGTGCAGGGGGTGTGCTCACCTTTTTCACCTAACCACACAAAAAAGATGCTATGACTAACTGACCACACCCAAAAGGTGCTATAACTAACTGACCACACCCAAAAGATGCTGGTTGTCTCCTCCACATTCCAGAAGATGCTGGATTGCAACAGGTGCTGCTCACGTGACTGCTGACATCACAGGTATACTCTTAGTACAATGGGCTGTTAATTAACTTTAATTAATTAATGTGGTGTAATTAATTATTTAATTAATGTTTTATTTACCTTTGAATTTCCTTGATTTGGGTATCTCCATTAGAGTGGGGTCCTGTTTGTTTACTTTTTGATCGGATTTCCATTCCTGGATGTGGTCACTCATCTGGCTGATAACATCTCCTTGATTAATCACGTGATTGCGGCCATGTTCCGATGCCCTGATGCTGGTACTAAAATTAATTTCATAATTCTTGGTTATTGTGATTTCATAATTTCAGTTTTAGTATGTTATTATCATTTCAGTATGACAGGCAAGGGGTCCTGATTCTCAAAGCAAAAGGGGCTTATGTGATTTTGTCTCACAATATACTCTACTCTTGCTCCCCAATATATACTTAGGAAAACAGGGGTTGCTAAGATGACCCCACTCAAGTTGATTGCCTAATTACTAATTAACTTTTGTTTCTAGTACAACCAAATTTTTGCATGCTATTTTACACTTTCTTCTAATTAAAACTACTTCTGTTTCAAGGCGTATTGTTTGTTTTTAAATTTCTGATAATTGTTTGATTGATAATCGCATTGTTTCAGTTCACTACTGACAACTTTGACCCGATGAATTAGTGTAGTAGTATAGAGACTTTGCAAAAACTGTCACATTAGCACATTAGTAAATTTTTTGACCATACCAAATAAAACACTATTCATTCACACTGTGAACATGATTATTACATATTTTCAAAAATAAATAGCTTTTCGTTATTTTACAAAAAAATATTTTGAAATAATCAGTACAAAAAAGTGTCTCAAAAGTATAGAGACTCACCTCCAAACTGAATGGTCATAACCTGTTATAAATAAAATTTACCCTTTGGAATAGTCCAAATTTAATTCCTGCACAATAAAGAGTGACAATAAACATGCCTCGTGGAAAAGACATTTCTAAAGATGAAATAAGTGAAATCTGGAGGTTGACAGCAAATGGCATGACAGTTAGAAAAATTTCTGCTGAAATTGGAAGATCCAAGTCTGTTGTACACAAAATCATTGCAGAGCAACGGATATGTGAAGCTAAGAAGAGAACAGGATAGCCAACAAGTACTGCTGAACGAGATGGGCGCCAGATTTTTCATCTTGCTGCTACTGGTACAAATTCCATACGGAAAATATCACGTGAATTGGGTGGACAAATATCCAAAGATACTGTACACAAAAGAATTAAGGCAAATCCTGTACTGATTTACACCAGGAAGAAGACAAAACCACGTCTAATCAAGGAGCACAAGAGAGTTCGATTGGAATGCGCTCGGGGGCATATGTCGTGTACCGATGAGTAGCTTTCTGTAATTTTTTCTGATGAAAAGAAGTGGAACCTGGATGGTCCCGATGGAAATGCATTTTACTGGCATGATTTGAGGAAAGAACCAGAATCCTTTTATAGTAACCAGCAAGGTGGTGGAAGTGTGATGGTGTGAGGTTTGTCATTTTTGACTGGGAGACAAAACTCCTTAAAGTACCAAGAAACACTGGAAAACCACTTGGTACCTTTCATGTCTTTTGTGGTTGGGAACAATGGCATTTTTCAGCAGGACAATGCTAGTATACACAAATCGCGGTCAACAAACCAGTGGTTTGAAGCACAGGGTATCAATGTGATGAAGTGGCCAGCCAAAAGTTCGGATTTGAATCCTATTGAGAACCTTTGGGCAGTGATGACACACAAAATTTATGCAAATAGTAGACAGTACTCTTTCATTGCAGAATTGAAAAGTGAAATTGAAATGGTTTGGTTTAATTTAGATCCAAGTCTTCTTCAAAACTTGATCTCATCAATGAAAGATAGTGTTTCAAGTAATTAAGTCCAATGGTAACTTTATTTGAACATGGCTTGAACATTGTTGTTTATTTAGGTGAGTCTCTATACTTTTGAGACAATTTTTTGTACTGATTATTTCAAAATATTTTTTGTAAAAAATCGAAAAGCTATTTATTTTTGAAAATATGTAATAATCATGTTCACAGTGTGAATAAATAGTGTTTTATTTGGTATGGTCAAAAAATTTACTGATGTGCTAATGTGACAGTTTTTGCAAAGTCTCTATACTTTTGAGACAGACTTTAAATACAGTTGTACACTAAAAATGTTTAATTTTTATCTACTCTCTGTGATTTTAGTGTCCTAGTTGCTCAGTTTATTTTTTGTTTTAAATAAATTTGTCTCTCTCGATGTTTACTCTTTTTAAGGGCAAGCATAGTTAGCGCAATGTCGGCAACATTCTATACGAGATTTAAGTTAAATTAGGGTTAAAAATTCATTTCGACATTTCACTGTGCTTGACTGTGTACCCTACATTGCCCACTGGATAGAGCACCAGGTTTCATTCACTGGTTGAGTAGTGGGCTAAGCTCGATTCTCTGTGACTCTAAGGCCCACAGTTTTCATCCAATCCCCATTTTTAACCCGTCATACACACAGTGTTAAGGTCAATCTTCGTTTTCCTTTTTCATTTTACCTGCGTTTTTTACTTTTTTGATACCATTAAATGTTGTTTGCAGCTTTTGTTTCCATACTGACCAGCTAATGACAGTTTTTTTCCTGGCAGTTTTCTGCCAATCTTCACTCTTTAGAAGTTTCTCTTATCTGGTATCTATTGTTTCAATGAGGTTTTGTTTGTTTGTTAATATGCTCTCTTTTTTGATGATAAACTCTTTACTGGTCAATACCTATTGTATAATGATGTTCTAATTAATTCAACACAGAATACAGGTTAAAATGGCTCTTTATAAATAATGAATTTAGCTTCTCAAATACGACAAATACTTTCAAGTTCACTTAATATGATTGGATAAGTGTTTATATCTGACATTGTTTAAGGTCTGTTGCTTACGTATTCGAGCTCAACAGCATTGATTGATATATTTCTCAATCATTCGAGGTATAATTCGGGTGACTGAGCTCTATCAGAGTTTTTCATTCCTTTACACCTGTTTCGCTGAGGTCTTTAAGCCAAATTTAATGTGTTTCAACGGTGTTAATATGTATGTGAAGTTGTTGTTGTGGAATGGTTGCATATGCTAATTGAACATCTAAACTTCACAATGCCAATGAATACAAGATTGTTTTACGGCTTTCATTTTCCGCATATTATGCGGTTTTATCTCTGCCAAAAGTACTTCAACAACTTACTAAGTATGCCTTGTTTATTGGGGGTGGCCATGGCCTGGTTGTCTCGTCAGTTGGCTTGCCAATCGATGGAGTTCAGCAATTTCAGGCGCGGCCAGCTGCTGGTTGGGTGACGGCCAGGGCTTGAGGGCCACTGCTGGCGGGACAGCTATTTGGGGCGCGGCTGTTGGGGGACTTTAGTCTGACCCATTTGCCGATTGACCATAGCTGGTTTTCCAGCAGTTGGTGACAGCCTCTGGTTCGTTTATCCCCAGCAGCTCTTCCATCATGAAACCCCCCGTGCTTCGGAGGGCACGTTAAGCCGTCGGTCCCGGCTGCTACTGTCATCTCGTAGCAGTCGTTATTTACTGGGATGGCGCAAAACTCCCTCGTAGGAGTAGGTGCCGCAGATTATCGCTTGCGATAATCTACCCTCTGTACTAGATACTAGATGCCTTGTTTATTGGTCACACTGATTTTAGTTAATGTCAGTAAATAGTGAACAGAGGCCGATTTGCATGCTTTATTCCTGTGAGGTTTATCTGGCAGCAGTCTTCGTGGTTCCCCATGAGTGATATGGCTGACTGCTAAGGGCTATCACATAAGCTCTCATTGATGCCGTTGAATAAATTTTCAGAGCAATTTTGGCTGAATTTGTCTGATTATAATCAAGCAGTACAAGTTTATCTTTCATTCACCAGTTTTTTCAGGCTCTTTAATGTGACTTTTAAATGGCGTTCTGTGATGGTATGACAGCCGAGAAGTCCATTGTCGCTGCACTCACACGCAGACTCGTGAGGCTGCTAAGAAGACAGTGGGTTGATACCGAAGTGTTTTCATATATGATCTCATAGACACAGTCAAATAAGGGTTTTCACGGAAATTGTTACTGAATTGATTATATTCATGCATCGATTATAGGGGCTTTTTAACATTATTTTTTAAAAAGACAGGTTGTTTATAAACTTAAATTAAAAGATGATTAGGTGATTAGTATATTGTACGAACAAGAATTATAAAGTGTGAAAATAACTAAAAGGTTACTGGAGTGAGACTTATTAAATCGACTGTTTTTTTGTTAACTCAATCCAATAAATTAGCGAAACCGCATGCAAATAGTATTTGGCAGTGAGATATGTCCTGTTTCATACTAATGTTGTAGAATGGCTTTCATATGTTAAGTTGATAAATTGTACCTCACTGCGGTAGGGTATATATTGTTATATTTAAATCTCAACATTGCCTGAGTGCTTTCCACACTTAGGATTTCATGTGAACCAGCAGGTTGATGTGTCTTTTAGGATGACTACTTTACCTGAGGTTTTTACAATTTTTACTCTTTTATAACAAAAAAAAATTGCAAAAGGGTAAGTCTTTGTTTACACGTCAGAGGGTAATCAAACCTTCGAAAATAGGTACAAGTATAGATTTCTTACAATTTTTAGGACTGCAAAAACCCAAATGAAAGGGGGGGAAAATGTTAAATGATGTCCTCCATGCAACAATTAATATACTGTCAAGTTCCATAAACCTCATCATATCTTTAATAGTAAGGTGACATCTTTAGGAGGTCGAGCTGCCACTTTGTGCCCAGAGAGATCTCTTTGCATTGGTTTGCTTCTGCGTAACAGAGAACAAAACAAGCTAGGGATTTTGACTTTGTTGAAATTTTCCTAGTCCTCTGTCAAAAGACCGAGAATCAGGTAGCACAGGGCATCTGCGGAAAGAATCAGGAACTTGTAGTGGTTCTGCAATCGCAATTGAATCGAGAAGCATTGTACTGAGTAACCATCACTGGGTTGACACCTCTGTAATTTAAAAAAATAAGAAGAATTTTGAAATACACCTAAAAATGATTTTTAAACAAACCTGTTTTTTAATGAAGAATAAAGTCGTTCTTTATATAAGTTGAAATGTTTGTGTTTTAATTGTCTTGAGAATGACTGAAATCATATTACCCTCTCAGAATGTGAGGGTCGGTATCTGGAGAACCATAAAAGTCAAGACGAGAACATCAGCCCCATAAATACGAAAAATCTTTAAGATGAAATGCAAAGACGGAAGTTTAGAATTCGAACATTAAAAATCGTCCAAAAAGTGTTCAGTAAAACTGTTGAACATATAAAAGTAAATTTTAACAAGGTACCAAGGATTGAAAAAGGTAACGACTTCTGTTAAACACAGTTCAGTGAGAGAACACCGTGGAAAATATAACATACCTGTGATGACATTGAGTGTAAAAATTACAAAACAAAGTAAAAATGTAATACAATGACAGAAAACTCAATGATTGTTGAAATCTTGAAAGTAAAAATTCCGAACCTTTTAGCACTTGCAAGAAAACTAGGCAGAATTTTTTTAAAATAAAATTACCCTGTGATTTCGTTAGACAGGGTAAATCAACTGAACATTTTTTGACTTTCAGGAATTTCGGGTAACCGAAAAGCTGGCCACGTAAGAATTGGTGAATTCAAAACTGTCCATTTTAGCTTTTGCACACAAACAAAAGTTGACTTTTTAAAATGAAATTAAGCCTGAAATCCTATAAGGCACCAAAATCAGTTGAATATTTTTCCCCTTTCAGGTAATTTTGGGTGTTCAAAAAACGAATTCAGCAGGCTTTCGTGAAATGAAATCCCCGTTCGTATATTGAAAAATTTTCAATTCGTATATTGAAAAATTTGCCAGCTGTATAAAAAGCATTAGCGAAAAACAGTAACCATGAGACTGCAACGCAACCCTACTCATTTCAACTCAACTCCATTGATTAACCATGACCAAAAATACATGTCGCATGTTTGGTTATTAGGGAAATGTATATCGTGTTATCAATCTATAGATAACCAACCAACCAACCAACTGACCAATACTTTAATTTTTAGAGCCCTTTACATAATGAATGACATTTTTGTTGAAAAATTCAGAATATATACACAT
The DNA here is from genome assembly GCA_023313115.1 of Rhysida immarginata. Classification (NCBI taxonomy): domain Eukaryota; kingdom Metazoa; phylum Arthropoda; class Chilopoda; order Scolopendromorpha; family Scolopendridae; genus Rhysida; species Rhysida immarginata. The sequence goes on from JAHWFO010061323.1 coordinate 30,071, forward strand.
ATAGAATCAGTACATATTCAGTTCATCAAAATTAATATTAGCATTGTGAGTTAATTGTAGTTCACACAGCACTAATGAATTTGAGTGTCTGAAGGTGAATTGGAGAATGAAAGTGCTGGAACTTTAATGATGGGATGACAGTTCAATATAAGAATTATAATAATTCCGTTAACTTGTGTCAGCATGAGAGAGATTTTGACTACGCAGTCGACTGGAACAAACCATTGAAAAGGGCTAAAAACTTGTGAAACTAAAAGGGAAGCTTCAATGGAACACAAACCAACGCATTTCTTGTAGCCTGACTGAAAATCGCGAAGAGTTTATAGCGTGGTTTAGTGCGAACGTTTATCGTATCAGATGCCGACTTAGATGACAGCCAACGTGGTCAATGTTATACTTGAGCAACGTGGTTTCCCTTGCACTCACAAATTTGCCAAAAGGAAACAGTTTAATGAGGTGAAATACTAGTGAAACACACGGGGCAGCTTATATGAACCGCAAACATATTTCACGTGCCTAGGGTGAAAGACACGAAGACTTTTTAGCGCGGTTTAGCGCGAACGTTTATCGTATCAGATGCAGACTTACAAGGGAATCCCTCGAACATGTATGTCACAGATTTCCACCAAACTGAAATATGTTACTCATCTCAAGATACTATAGATGCATGCAAAACAAGAGAGTCCGAAATTGTGTTTATTTCAAAATAAACCGCGAAAAAGAAAAAATTTCAGCATACATAGCCATACAAAGACTCCATTGTTAAAGCGGTTATACCCCATTCGCACTACAGCTGGGCTAGATCGAGTTGAGCTAGCTTATTCGGGCTAGCTCAGCTCAGGCTAGCTGATGAAGCCAAACCGTTCGCACTACATTCTAGCCTGACTGAGTTTTATCAGATTCGCTACCACTAAAACTTGACCTTGTTAATAAGTCACTGTCACTGCTATCAGTGCCACTATTTGCATCGTCGTCCTCCATGTTTTATGTTGCCGTGTCTCTCTCGTGTCTTTTTTTTGTGCGTGAAATAACTGAAACAATGATATTTTGAAGAATGTTTGTTCGTTATTGCCCTTTCCCTCAGTCAATATGTCTAGAACTTAACACCTAATTTCACAGAAACCCCTGCACCATTTAAATCAATTTTTAAAAAATTACAAAACATTTTTCTACTATTTAAAAAAAAAATGCTCCAAAACCTAGTCCTTATTAAATTTGAAATCGGTCATTAAAATGAAAGGAGAACATAAATATTGAATGAAACAAGCATTTATTTCCTATAAAATCAATCATAAAATGCAAATTCAAAAACTTTTAATAAAATTTCAATTTCTTCAAAGGCATATGTAATTCTAAAATCATAGAAAAGATCAATAAGATGTTAACAAACATCAAGATAATAATTAAAAGAAAGAGCAAAGCATATTGAATGGCTACGATATGGATGTGATATAAAAGAACCAATGACGTATATCAAAAAACCAATGACGTTCTTTAATATATGTCATTGAAAATAACATACATCAAATTTTCAAAATTTAATTTTGAGTAAATTTTTGAGAATAATTTTTATTAATAATGCAAAAAGGACTGTTAATAAAGATCAATTAAAGGCATTATTTTCATACATGGGGACGAGTTTTAACGCCATTGTGGTGAAAATAAGAAACCTATTTGCCACCCATTTTAGATGCGGAAAAACATTGAATGGACAGGCCTTCTATAATCTACACTGTCATATCAATGAATTATGACCAGCACCCCTTCAAGGCACATGCATGGTTCGCCCCAACAACGATTACACATTTTAAAATTTGCATAACAGGCTGAGAAAGCTTTAAAGCTGGTGCATCAAACGGCAGGTACACGAGCGTCAAGGTGTGTAAACATCTGGATTTAACGGACATCCAAAAAAGGGATGATAATAGGCTATCGCAGCGAGGGTTGCAACATCTCCGAAACGGCGCGATTTGTGAACTGTTCACGGTACGCTGTAGTGAAGGTGTTCATAGAGTAAACAGCAGGGACAGAAATCTCGTCCCAACGCCATCACTGTAAAGGGTCACGAGCCATCGACCAACGGGGTGAGTGGCGCCTACGGCGACTCGTAAAAGGTGACAGGAGAGCCACAGTCCATCAACTGACTACCAGATTCAACAGTGGTGCCAACAGATGTGTATCCGACATTACCGTTTGAAACACAATGTGGGGGTAGTGTGCATGTGTGGGGGTAGTGTGCATGTGTGGGGGATCTTCTGTTGGGAGCAGTTAGGTCCACTGATTCGTCCAAAGGGCAATTTGAATGCGTGTGGCTATATGTGAATCGTAGCGGATCAGGTGCACCCGTACATGCTCACGATGTTCACCCAATGTGATGGTGTATTCCAGCAGGACAATGCACCCTGCCACAAGGCACGTCTCCTTCTGGATTGGTTCGAGTGCTCCCTTGGTCCGCTAATTCGCCGGAAATCAATGCAATCGAATATCTGTGTCGCCATGTACGGCAGCTGGACCCTGCACCTATGACTCTCGAAGTTCTGTGGACAGCGCTTCAAGCGGAATGGACTGCCACATACCGGACACATACCGCGCACTTCTTGCGTCCATGCCACGACGCCTAGCAGCAGTTATATCGGCGAAGGGTGGCTACTCCCATTACTAAGCGGGTGATCATAATTCAGTGATATGACATTGTCTTTAGATCACGATCTATAGCAAGGCCTCCTGTAGACTAGGCCAGCTCACTCAGACAAAATGGCGGCAGTAGAAGACTGGCAGATGATACAGCTGAGTTGGGTGATTTTTAAAGTTCAGCCAAAAAATGTAAAAAATGCACTATGTTATTTTATTCGTCTAACTACTGTATTTAAAATCTCGTAAGAAAAAATAATTCTCCTTGAAAAAGTCAGTTTAGCCTAATAAATCTAAAATACATTATTGCAATATTTTAACGATAAGAATATTTGTGAATTTTTACATTCTGTTTGCTCTGCATTTAAAAAAAACTCCAGCTCACCTATACAATCTGCCAGCCTTCTATTGAGTGAGCTGGCCTTGTCTATAGATATAAACGGTCATCGAACTTCTGACATTTTCCATTGTTTCAAGCATAGCCTACATCATAAGAAAGGTTTCAAGAATCGCAGTTTATTAAGAGAAAAGAGTGGGAAGAAACGTCAGTACGAATTTGAATGCCATAGACATTGTGCCACCTGCGTCAGCCAGTGTAAAAATATGTCAGAAAGATTGGTGATACGCGGGCTCCTTCGTCGTTATTGGAAAAAGGGACCAGTGCGCGAGCAGCAGCCGCCGAAATTTGCAGGGTGGAAGGTCAAGGTGTGACCAATGAACGGACAGCACGACGGTGGTTCTCCCACTTTTTGTCTGGAGACATGGGCCTGGAAAATGCGCCAAGGAACGGAAGACCCAAAGAAGTGGATGACGCAGCCCTATGGCAACAATTGGAAGCCATCCCAGGCAGCACCACCCGTGGACTAGCGGCGGACATCGGACAGCACAATCGAGTGTGGTTCGACATCTGCACGCCATGGGAAAGGTCAACAGGAGCTTCCGAGTTGTGCCCCACGAGCTGACGCGCGTGCAAGCAAACGGGTGAAGGTGTGTTGTCAACTGCAGGAAAAAATCGAGGTTCTGTCACATCCAGCATACAGTCCCGACCTGGCACCTTCCGACTGCCATCTCTTCTGGTCCATGGCGCACTTTCTGCGTGGACGGCGCTTTGCCAATGTCAGTGAGGTTGAAGACGCCATGGTGACTGTTTCGCCCAGAAACCAGAGGAGTGGTTTCGCGAGGGCATCCGCCAACTGGCTGATCGTCGGATGAACACCATCGAGCATGATGGATTCTACTTTGAAGATTAGGTTGGTTGGTTTATTAGAATTTTTGGCGTCGATTATTAAGCTCATTTTGTGCCTTTTACACATGTTATATCTGTACGCAGCCCCGGACAAACACAAACATCCATGCCCACGGCGGGATTCGAACCCACGACCAGGCGGACTCGAGAACTAGAAAGCCTACGCCCTAGCCCTCTCGGCCACCTGATGTAATCTAATTTATTGTATTCATTGAATAATTTATTAAAGTCTTGCCTATATTCAGAAGTCAAATTTTTAATTTTTCGCTGAATGTGTCCCATGTTCGATAGAGCCGGTAATCATGCATCGCTGCCGCTATCCTCTCGTAGACCGACTTGTTTCTTTTTGTTCTTCTGAAGTTGTCTATAGTTTTCTGCCACAAACGATTTTGGATGGACGTTTGGCTTCATCACTCCACGTTTTTCTTATTTTCATCGTCACTCTCCGTTCCATTTCACTC
>JAHWFO010061323.1:35290-59118 GCA_023313115.1 Rhysida immarginata
TTTTATTTTTTTATTTTTGTCAATTTATTTTTATCATCGTGTTTTTAATTGTATATTATATATATTAAAAGCTTTTCTTAGTAATTCCCTACATATATAATATGTGTGCTGTACCTATCGTGTCGGCGATTAACATGTAATTGTTATCGCGCACGATCCTCATGATTGTAGTGGTGTTTGTTTCTGTATTGTCTATCCATTGTTGTGCCCACCATTGTCGTTGTTGTTGATGTTTTGAAAAACGAACGTTCGCCAGCTATTCTCACTTCCCAGCCGTAATCGTTTTGATGACACGCCAGTCATCGATTCCATCGCAACGAATAAACGTCGGAGCTGGAGATTTTACCACCAGGTAACCCATAGTCCATAAGTCTAGTCCTGTACCATCCCATCGAATCCCCCACAGAAACGCAATAAATTTTGGTATCAGAAGTGGGATTGCTCATTTAAATGCCATCGCCGAACGCTCCGACGCCGCTGGAAGTGAACGCTGCTCCCATCGCCATCTTGAGTTGAAAGAAGAAAAAAAAAGAACGCCATTCACAATTAAAGTGCCACAACCAAACATAAAGAGACATTATTAATAAGGACATACTTATCCTATCAGTGACAAATCCATGATGGCCGTACCACCCGAATTAATGCAGGAACTTTCGAAGATGATCGCCACAGCCCTGCACGTCGCCACCGACACGGTCGTAGCCCAGATGGCAACGACGTCCCCCGCTCCTGGCGCAGAGCGTGCTGCGGAACTAGCCTCGCCACGGCCTCCTCCATTTACCATGCCGCCGAGGAGACGTCCGTTGGAGAATATTTCAAGAGATTTGAGTGGGCGCTGCAACTCTCGAATATTCCCACTACCCAGTATGCCGCTTATGCACGAGTACACATGGGCGCGGAATTGAACGGTGTACTGAAAATCCTGGCAAGCCCAAAAGAACCAGAGGCGATTCCCTACGAGGAACTTAAAGCAATATTGACTGGCCACTACGATCGTCCACGAAACAAATATGTAGAAAGCATCAAATTCCGGACTGTCATCCAACATCCAGAAGAATCAGTGGTCCAGTTTGCACTCCGCCTACGTAAAAGTGCAGCACACTGCCAATATGGTGACTTTTTAGACCGGATGCTGATAGAGCAATTCCTTCATGGTCTTCGCTCCCCCGAGACACGTGACGAAATCATCGCCAAACAGCCAGATGATTTTGATAAGGCATATGCTATCGCCCAAAGTCTAGAAGCCACATGGGCCATCGGGAAGGCTGTAAGCCAACCAGCACCCGAGGCTACGAATAAACTTGGATATGAAGCCCCAAGTACCAAGTCAAACCATCGTGGGAGGAGTCGACAGAAGAAGCCTTTTCGAGCGAGTGCGAGCAACGAGCGCAATCGTTTCGCAACAAGTCGCCATTCCAGCAGCAACAGAACCAAGACTGTGCCAAAACAACCGTGTGGCAGGTGCGGTGGTCTGCATTGGGCAGACACCTGTCGTTTCAAAACCGCAACCTGCTACTCCTGCCAGATGACCGGACATATTGCCAGAGCCTGTCGTGCAAAGCCCAAGGGTACCTGTCGTACCCCACCCAATGAAACGCCAGTTCCAATAGACCGGGTCCAGTCACTGAACCCGATCTCATCTCAAACAGATGTGATAGATGTTACAATTGACGGCAATCATCTGCAGATGGAGGTCGACACGGGGGCACCCTGTGGTATCGTTGGTGTCACCCGTTTACATAAAATCAAACCACAAATACGCCTGCAGAAGACTGACCGTCAATTCCGAAGCTACACTGGTCACCAGGTGCGTTGCCTCGGAAAAGTAAGAGTGCGAGTGACCATTGGCAGCACCAGCCGTAATATGGATCTGTATGTGGTGGAAGGAAATTCTACGGGATTAATGGGTCGCGAATGGATCGCCAGTTTCGTCCACGAGATCCAATTCGACAAATTGTTCGCACCCATTCAAGCCATCCAAGAAAATCCAGACAAGGGACTTTTAACCAAGGAACAACAATACCAACTGGACTGTGTTGTGAGAGAATTTGACCACATCTTTCAAACCACAGCAGGAAAACTGAGGGGGCCACCAGCTTCAGTCCATCTTGTGCCAGATACCACCCCCTGTCTTTGCTAGAGCAAGAGATGTCCCACTTGCTCTACGAGATCAATATGCTGCCGCCATCGAGGAAAAAATCAAAGCTGGCTTTTACGAACGTGTCGATTTTTCCGAGTGGGCTTCGCCAACCCACGTAGTGGTTAAAAAAAACGGTGCGCTGCGAATCACTGGAAACTACAAGCCTACGGTCAACAGGCAGATGATCGTAGATGAGTACCCGATTCCTAAAATAGAGGATATATTTAACAAAATGAGAGGGGCTGGGTGGTTTGCTCATCTAGACATCACGGATGCATACACCCACTTACCAATCGACGCCAAATTCCGGGAAGTTCTGACTCTGAACACGCCGACCCATGGACTGGTGAGACCAACTAGAGCCGTCTATGGTGCCGCAAATATACCAGCGTTGTGGCAACGTCGGATGGGGGAGGTGTTCCGAGAAGCAGAAAATGTGGTCAATTTTTTTGACGACATCATTGTGCTTGCCCCGACATTTGACAAGCTAGTGGAAGCGTTACGCCAAACGCTACGTCGGTTGAACCACCACGGATCTTAACCGTAAAAAATGTATCCTCGCAGCCACGTCACTGAACTGTTTGGGACATGTTATTAATAAGAATGGCCTCCATAAATCAAATGAACATATCCTTACCATACAAAAAGCCCCCATACCATCGTCTTCCGAGGAGTTGCAGCTCTTCCTGGGGAAAGCGACCTACTACAGCGCCTTTATTCCAAATCTTTCCCACAAAGCAAAGCCACTCCGAGAAATGCTGGGCCACGATAAATTCGTGTGGACCGACAAAGCATGAAAGGCCTATGAGGAGCTCAAGACCATCCTCATCTCGCCGCAGGTCCTCACCCAATATGACCCCTCTCTCCCAGTCATTCTCGCCACAGATGCAAGTAGCTTTAGATTAGGGGCTGTATTGAGTCACAGACTAGCCAACGGTAAAGAAAGACCCATAGCATATGCCAGCCGATCTCTTTCAGAAACGGAACGGCGCTATCCCCAGATAGACAAAGAAGCCCTTACCATCGTATGGGCTGTTAAAAAATTTTTTAACTATCTGTACGCGAGAAAATTTGAGTTAGTCACAGACCACAAGCCACTAACTCAAATATTTCATCCACATAAATCTCTCCCAACCCTGTGCATTAGTCGCATGGCCAATTACGCAGAATATCTGAGTAATTTTAATTATTCCATTTCATACAAGCCAACAAAGGACCATTCAAACGCCGACTATTGCTCTCGCATTACGTCAATTAACAGGGTAGAAGAAGAAGAGGAAGATGGATTTGAGGGATTTGTGATCCACTAAATGAGCCAGTTACCCATTCGGCCAGAGGACATCGCCAAAGCCACAAGAAGCGATCCAAGACTGGGTCGAATTGTCCAGGAGCTAGCTCGAGGACGGGATCTAAGTCGCTCTGGTTTCAAAGCACCCGAAGACAGGTATACAACGAGTGCTGGTTGTCTACTCTACGAACATGGAGTAGTGATTCCACCACCACTGCGGCAACCAGTCCTAGATGACCTCCACACCGGCCATCTAGGGATGGGCAAGATGAAAGGCCTTGCCCGCTCGTTCGTATACTGGCCCGGTATTGACGCTGACATCGAACGCACCGTCAGAACGTGCGCTCAATGTGCAACGACTTCCAGAGCACCTCCCCAGTTTCGAACCCACCATTGGGAGTATCCCAAGGGGCCATGGGAAAGAATCCATGTGGACTATGCCGGACCAGTGTCGGGGAAAATGCTTCTGATAGTAGTAGATGCGTACAGCAAGTGGGTGGAAGCGAAGGTAACTTCGTCGACGACCGCGACAGCCACCATCGACATCCTGGATGAGCTGTTCGCGAGACACGGAATACCAACCACCGTGGTCTCTGACAATGGCCCCCAGTTTGTCGCCGACGAATTTACGACGTACCTGAAAGTGCGAGGAGTACAATTCCACAAACGCACAGCGCCATACCACCCATCCACCAACGGGCAAGCTGAGCGCTATGTACAGACGATAAAATGTGCATTGAAAGCCATGGGTACGACGCCAGCCAGCTTGCAACGAAACCTTAATACGTTCCTGGAACGATATAGAAGAGCGCCACATGCCACCACGGAGGAGTCTCCCGCAAAATTGTTTTTGGGAAGAGAACTGTACACTCGTCTGGATATGTTACGGCCACAAGACGTATACCAGCGAGTGCAACAGCGTCACCAAGCTTCGTTCTCAGCCAAGTTCAGATCACTTCGGTTTGGGCAACCAGTCTATGTGTCGTCAGGGAATGTTTCTCAAAGAAAATGGCTTCCAGGTGTTGTCAGTCGTCGCTTAGGAGATCTCCACTACGAAGTGGCGGTTGACAACAATTATTCGAAACGCCACATCGACCAGCTTAAGCCACGAGACATAGAACGCCCGAGTGCGCCACCCCGAGAAGGAACGGGGAAACCAGCAACGCCTCGACGGGTGCGCTTTAACGAGTGCACTTCCCCAGCAACGGATTGCCCAGCCACTCCAACCGAGGTGATTCTGGTTGCCGCCGATTATGAACTGAATACCACGGCAGCAACTCCATTTCCAGCGGTCGAGGATTCGCCGCCAGACTTGTGCGACTCCCCCGAGCCAATTGAGCCGCATCAACTAGGTGCGGAAGAGAATGAACTTCCAGTGCGCTCAGAAACAGACACCACGCGTCGTCGAGACCAACCGACTGAGAATACAGTAACTCTCCGGCGCTCCGGTCGCACCCGGCATCCGCCCCAGCGGTATTCGCCCTAGTTAAGTGCGACGGGAGGAAGTGTCGTGTCGGCGATTAACATGTAATTGTTATCGCGCACGATCCTCATGATTGTAGTGGTGTTTGTTTCTGTATTGTCTATCCATTGTTGTTCCCACCATTGTCGTTGTTGTTGATGTTTTGAAAAACGAACGTTCGCCAGCTATTCTCACTTCCCAGCCGTAATCGTTTTGATGACACGCCAGTCATCCATTCCACCGCAACGAATAAACGTCGGAGCCGGAGATTTTACCACCAGGTAACCCATAGTCCATAAGTCTAGTCCTGTACCATCCCATCGAATCCCCCACAGAAACGCAATAGTACCTAGTTACATTTAAAATAAATACACATACAAGTAAAAGCACGTAAGCATAACATGTTATATAATTACAAAAGTATTATAACTTTTTTTAAACATGTTAAGGTTAATTTTGGGGAATTAATAAGATTTCAGGCAGGAATAAAATAATTCTACAGAAGTTATATAATCATAAAGTTTTTAAAAGATTTTGTTAAAATTTATTAAAAAGGATTACTAAAAGTTTTGAAAATTTACAATTAAATTATTACAACATTATTAATAAATTAGTGAATATTAATTTGCCTAGAATGTCCATTTTTTAGTATGGTATTAGATGTACCTTGTATATGATGTACATGTATATATTTTTATATGATACACATTGGAGTAGGAACATGAACAAAAAATTTTATTATCCCAGCAACAAAAATTTTGAAAAAATTTACCATAAAACATGCGAAATATTTTTTTTTTCTGTTAACCATGGATGATGCATGAAAGGTCAGCATGTTATTTTTTATTTATTTATTTCCTGGGATGTAAAAAAAATGTAAAATATATAAAACACTTAAGTTTACTGATTATTTGAATTACCATGTCGCCTAATTTTCATCATAAACATATCAACTCACTGTCATAATGTACAACAACAGGCGATGGTGATCTGACATTTGTATTCTTCTTTTGCAAAATCTAATATCGACATAGTGACTAGACTTTTATTTACCGTTCAGGATCCTTCGGAAAACGAAAAAAGAATAGTTCTTTATTTTTTACTCTTGAATTATTGTAATTTAGCGCAGCGCACTTCTCTCCTCCTCCATTGTAAGCCGCCACGCCTGTCATCGTCTTCATCATGCGTCGTCTGCTTAGGTACCGATGTGCACGCAAATATCCAGATGGCGCCACCGTAAAAAAACTCACGAGCGACACAATAGGAGTTGAGAATCCAATTTCTTTCATCCATGGCTCGACGCCTCGATCCAGTTCTAGGAGTTTCAATCTAGCTTAAGTTGAGCTAGATGCGTTCGCATTGCACATTTCAAACCCGATTGAGAAGTGGAGCTAGATTGAAATGTGTAGTGCGAATGGGGTATTAGGCTATGTGGGGTTCCCTTGTTAATTGACAGCCAATGCGGCCAAAGTTATACTTGAGCAACCTGGTTACACTTGCACTCACAAATTTGCCGAAAGGAAAGACTTTAACAAGGCGAAATAATAGTGAATCTAATGGGGTAACTCATACAACCTCAGCAAACTTATTTCATAGACCCTGGGTGAAAGACACTAAGTCTTATTAGCGTGGTTTAGCACGAACATTTATCTTATCAGTTACCGAATTAGGTGGTGGTCACTGTGGTGAATGTAATATTTGAATTAAGTGATAACACTTGCCCTCGCAAATTTGGCAAAAGGAAAAACTTAACAAGGCGAAATATTAGTGAAACTGATGGTTAAACGTATTTCATGTATTGGAAATTGCAAAGATTTTTTAGGGGGGGTTAGCATGGGGTTACGACTGCTGACGATTTGACGACATCCACTGCGGTCAACGTTATACTTGAGCTAAATGGAAACTGCTGTGTATGCATTTACCGAAAACTGAAACACTTTAATGAGGTGAAAAACCAGTGAAACTAACAGGGCAACTCGTATGAAACTCAAACAAACAAACAAACAAACGTATTTCACGTACCCAGGGTGAAAGAGACAGAGACTTTTTAGAGTGAGCATTTATCGTATCAGCTGCTGACTTAGGTGACGGTCACCGTGGCAAATGTTATATATTTGAATAACGTGATAACTTCTGCGCCCACAAATTTGTTGAAAGGAAAGAATTTAATGAGGCGAAATACTAGTGAACAAACGGGGTAGCTCGTATGAACCACAAACAAACGTATTTCACGTATCCAGGCTGACAGACACGAAGACTTTATAGCGCGGTTCAGTACGAACGTTTATCGTATCAGTTGCACATTTAGTTGTTGGTCACTGCGGCAAATGTTATATTTGAATTACATGAACCCTTGTACTCGCAAATTTACCAAAAGGAAAGGCTTTAATGAGGTGAAATACTAGTGAAACTAATGGAGAAATGTATTTCATGAAAATTGACTGGAGTTCACAAAGATTTTTTAGCCGGGGTTAGCACATACATTTATCGTAACAGTTATGACTTTATGACATCCAACACGGTAACCATTGCATATGCATTTACCGAAAAGGAAACAATTTAATGAGGCAAGAAACCAGTGAAACTAAAGGGGAAACATATTTCATGTACCCAAACTAGAAGTACCGAAGATATTTAAGCCTGGATTAACGCAAACGTTCCTAGGAAATTGTGGGGCCCGTGGAAATGGCAAAACAAACGTGTTCAAAATACAAAAATAGAAAATTTGTAGGTTAAATACAGTGGGGTTCAGCTCTCCAATCAGCCCAGCACACCACACAATATTAAGATTTTCCGGCTCACAGGTGCAGCTGGAAAAGGCAGTGGGTTAGGTGAACAATAGCTTTTGACAGTAATTAGGCACCTTTTTATCCCTTTAAGATATAATAATTTATTCCTCATTAACTCTCTGATTGCTTTAACTTTCAATTAGTGTGATTGGAACCAGATTAAACATTAAACCCATTAAAAATAATACAATAATAATTGGTGGTCATGAGAGATAGAGATGTAGTTCGAACCGCATCGTGTCGGCATCGGCGGACAATGAGGAAGTAAGTGGCGGCGGGCATCTCGTTTGGCTCTCAGCGTCGATCTAGGCACAGCCATCGGAATGGCTTTCGTTGACGGTGGCTGGTTCGGATTGTGCTCGGTTCTTCTCCTCATTCATGGAACAACAAAGGCAGCTCATCAGGCTTTTGGACTCAGGTGGCTTCAAAACCAGCCATGTGTAGAACTGGCATTCTTCTCGTTCTCCTCTGAACACTGTTCTTCTCGTTCTAGGTCAGCAATAAGTCCTTACGGTTCTAACTGATTAGTAATAAGTCTATTCATCACCAATTAAACAGGCAACTCTTCCATTCACTCATCTGTAATAACCGTAAATCATTATAATTGAAATAGATATTGAAATCAAATCATATTCAGGTAGAATCATTCAATGTTCAAACTCACTGATACATTTAATTTCATTCACAAAATATAAGTTACTGTTTATAAAAGTTCTTGAAATTGAAAACAATAGAATCATCTTTTCATTATACACACGTATGTATCTCATCTTTATCGTTGAAGTACACTATCTAAATGTTCATACAATTTAAAACACAATAATAACGTCAAATGTCTGCATTAGTCAAGTTCACTAAAATTTCAAAATATTTAAGAATGTTCAGTCAGAAAATTGTTCAAAATGACATCACTGACTATGATTCATAATCAAAGTTGCTGGTCCATGCATTATTTCTTATTAAGTCGTAAATATTTAGAATTCAGTTCACAGTTAAGTCTCTTTAAAATACCTGATTGGTTGCTGTACTCACGACATTAGTTATACAGTTCACTATTCGGTGACATCCGACGCAGTTGAATAGTTCAAAATCGTCACTTCAATGCAGGTGGCGGAACTACAAGCTGCGATGATGTAGTCTTCATGGCTGTCTCAGTAGCCGAAAGTGCTTCTCTGCAACCTGATATGGTGAAAATAATATCGGTGGCGAAGAAGACCTCTTTCTCTGCTTCCTTAATTCATCAATTCATAACAAGGCTAAGGTATAATCTCGTGACAATTGGCCATCATTGATTTGTAAAATAAGAATTGAATAATAATTCCAACCCAAGAAATTAACCCAAAGTTTAATAACTAGCCATTTACTACAACTATGTTTATATATCCCATATTTAACTCTTATTTGGTTAAAGCAACAAAGGTTTCTATATTATCATTTTTCCCAATTCATCATGGTATTTGCTGAAACTCGCTCCATTTAAAAAATTGATTTTCAATATTTGATACCAAGTTCTATAAAAATGATACAAACTTCCAATTGAATAGAAATCCGAGGAACACACTCTGGCAGTCATTTCCATCTTCACAGAATTCAAAATTCGTTCTCATAAATGACATAAAGATTAAATTCATAATTGCGACATATTTAATACTTTCTTAACTGAGTATCTATTTCTGTTAACCCTGTTCTTAAGTTGCTCTAATAAGTTATGCTAGCTTTAAAATTAAAATTTTAAACTCTGGTTTCAAAAATCGGGTATAATAGAATTAGAATAAACCAATGCGAAATACTACACAACTAATAAGCCATAGGAAAATAATGGCTGAATGATTAGCATTCACAAATAGCTTCCTTCCTTAATAAATTCCTGCTAATGATTGGCTCATCCATGCTCCATTTGCCATTTGTGTCTTCAACTCATTAATCAACTGCCCTTGGTCGTACTTTATATAAATCACTAATTTCTATTCGTTCTGAATTCTCTACAGTTTCTGATTTTCTTCTATTCTCCATATTTCCTGGGAGTGCGATTACAGCATTTCTTGCAGATACTGAGCTAATGAGGCCTGTTTTAGGCTGGCCTACCTGTATTTCTGATTGGGGAAGGTTTATCTTGTCTACCTTACCCTTGAGCATCTCCACACCCTTCTACAGAGTGGGCCAGAAAAAAGGATTCATGAAAATTTTCTAAGTTCGATGGGTATGGTCCAATGGGGATGAGAGTTACCTAATCACCTGTAATTGTCAATCCTTTGTTGCAACAATGTAATTTTTTCTTTCATGAAATTATGATTGAGAGAGTTTTCTTCAATAAACCATCACCTCCTATTTTTGAATGGACACGTCTCATGTTATATTTCCTTTCACTGATGACTGTCCCCCATTGGACCATACCCATTGAACTTAGAAACTTTTCATGAATCCTTTTTTCTGGCCCACTCTGTATATGCTGTTCAAAATTGTTAAGCCTTCTATGCATGTCAGTTCAACCATGTTCCAACTGTTCCAACCTATCAGTTAATCTGTCGTTTCTCTCTACCGATTTCCTGACTGCATTTGAATATATTTGTTTCTCTTCTCCACGAAAAGTTTCTAACATCTGAGGAACACCTAGTATCAATTCTTTTTCTATCTTCATAAGCCGCTACTCTACTTTACCTATTCTTTCTTCATTGTTAATGTTACAATAAAGTCTAAGACTCACAAGAGGTCAGCTACACTGTTCATACTGAACACACTAGACCTCACCCGAGTACTCTGATAACAACTACATAAAATTTTTTAAATAGGAACCCACTGCATACACCTTCACATATACTGTTAAAATAACAACAACAAAGAAGATTAAAAATCGTAAGCTTCGGGCCAAAAGTAAAAAGAATTGTTGAATTGAAGAAATAACTGTTTTCCCCTGAACAATTGTTTTCAATTAATTTTGGGAAAGCCTCCTTTTTAACACTGCTAGTTAATCTGTTGCTGTCGAAATGTATAGACAATGTTAGTACAAAGGAACTCGCTATCATTGGGAAACAGTGAACTAACGTCAACGTATTTGAAGAATTAGCCACGTTGAGAGCAAATAAAAAGCAGTATTAAAACCCATGAAACTAAAAGAACAGGGGTTGGTGGTAGCATTAGCCAAGGCTGCCCCAAACTATTCGAAAACATGTATTCAATCGTCAGCACTGCCTATGTCACCCTCAGACGATTAGGTCATTGGAATATTCTACAAACAGGAATTTTAAAGCGTGAAAAATAACCGACAAGTTTACTGAAGTAAGACTTATTAAATCGACAATGGTAAAAAAACGAGTCCAGCAACAACGTGAAATGCCTAATTTCACTGTGCTTATGAGAGCTTATGCGAAAACTGCCTGGCACTCGGCATGTTGCCTGGAAAATAGGGCCCGTGATTGTATGTTGTGAGGTCATGACAATTGAACCCAACAACATTTTAGAACCCCAGAAAAATATTTAAAATTAATGTTAAAAGTCAACGAAATTTGAAGTAACCTTACAGTATAACAGAGAGACAACAGAGTTTCTACGGAGGGTTGATTCAGATAAAATGAAACGACGTTAAACGCTGCGTATGACCTTGACGGAATGTGATTTGCATGACTCGTCCACTATTCACGGAGATTAGCTTTGTATACATTTGTTGCTGTTATTTGGGACATTTCATGCTGAAACATGGCTTCCAAAATCACAGCTTTTTGGGAAGGGTATATGTGTGGCCTTTCCGACGCTAACTTCAGTCTTTCGTGCATTGTGGAATTATGCAAACGAAATGGTTTTTTGGTATCCAAAGCTACTGTGGGTCGAATAATCAATAAGAACAAATTGCGACAATCTAATGAACGTGGACGAGCAGAGAAGCAGACCAGAAACAAGCCCCAGCCAACACGCCCAGCTCAGATGGTGCGAGAAATCCGGTCTGAAGTGCTGAAAGAAAATCCCTTCACACAGGGAAAAGAGGCCCAAAGGAAAGGTATTTCACAGGCAACAGTCTCCAGAAAAATGCATGACAATCTTGGGCTGGAGCGACATCATAAAGCACGCGGTCACACAACTGAGTGACAGAACACAACTGAACACTGCCAAGTCATCTGTGGCTTACTACAGGAAGATGGAACAGGAGACGGGCATACGAGTTATTCCCTACTCTCATGTGCCTGTAAAATCTCCTGACGCATCACCGATGGATTTCTGCGGTTTTGGTCTCCTGAAACGACGGCTCGGAAAGTGTGTCAGCAGGTGTGGAACGAACTTCCCATGGAGTCCCTCAAACTCAGCCTACTTCAGTGGAAATTACGGTGCCGGGCGAAAGTCCTACAACGTGGCTTTCACATCGAACACAACCGATGGTGGCGCCATGTTATGACACCATCGTAACAGAACTGCAAGGTCGTCTCATTTTATCTGAATCAACACTCTGTAACTAGTTTCGCCATTTATTCCCGGCATTATCAAGGCTTGCAGGTACAGTCGGGTGCATAAAGGTTGCACGAAACTGTAAATCCAACCATTTGGGTGACTTTCGGTGAAAATCATGAAAGTTTGCCAAAAGTGTGCACGAAACTGTAAATCCACCCATTTGGGTGACTTTTGGTGAAATCATTTACCTAAGTCAAAATTGTTCGGCTTCCTTACAATACTTCAATCCAATGAGATTACTTTTTCCAACTGTCTAGTCGAGCACGCTTACTATGGAACCATTTCATCAAGTTTTTGCTCAGCATCGGGAGTAGGCAAGTTTTACGTCACGTGCTCAACTATGTTGACAAAAAGATTATTTTGACTGTTCTGTTGAGAATTTCTGTTTTATTAATAATAAACTAATCTATTTGGTTAATAGTCTAACATAAATGGTGCACAGTATCCATATAATTATATGCGTGATCAAGAGATAAGCTGATGAAGCGCTCGTTATGTGATGCGGAAGTGATTTACAGGTGTAAGTGGAAGCTATTTTCTTTTGACTGCTCGAAAGGTTATAAGCCTCATTTTTCGTGTGTATATAAAATAATCAATGACAATTATGCCAAAACCATCCGAATTTTTTTTTAATTTATTATATAACTAGATGGATCCCGTCAAAATTTGACGAAGAACAACCCATCTTATTATTAATCCCCATCTCTTTAGTTAAAAAATAATAAAATAAAAAATTGTCAGAGCAACAAATAGAATAATCATAATGCAAAAACAAATAGAATAATCAGAGCTTAAATATCTCGTTATGCACAAAGAATAAGAAATGAGTTAATTAAATATATAAAATCAAAATAGGTTTAAACTAAATTTCTCTGAAAATATTAAACTGAGACAAAAAGTGTCAGCGGATAAAATGATCAGTTTTTAAAGCTCTTTCTAACTATATGACATTTAACATAACATTTTCAAAGTTTTTCAGTAGTCACAAAGAAACGTCATAAAATGATCAAGGCAGGATTTTCTTTCTGCAAATCTTCAGTTTATTTAATTCAAAACACTGATTGAATATTGTCTCATTACAACAATCCCTGGCTTCTGATGGATTGTCGTAACTTTTTTTTGTTGGCTTCAGAAGACCATGCTCAGAAGTGCCAATTTTGCTCTTACAAAAAATGCTTTGCGTTTTAATATATAGGATTATTATATTTTAATAGTAGAGAATATTAAATGATTTGAACAAAAGAGTATTTTTGTAAAAGTAACGGTGGCATGAATTAGTGTTTATTTTATTAAAAACTAAAATATAGTATAAAGGATGATATGACAATTAACATGAAAAGTTTTTTTAAACCCTCAAGTAAACAGATCAAATTGCACACTTGGATGAAAAAAATTTTAATCTGTTTATGGTGTTCTTTACATACACTGTTTAAAACCAAAACGAAACCAAAAACGCGATAATGAACAAAAAAAAGTCTATCCATATCAGATTCGAACTCTGCCATTCGAGGCAGTAGGCAGAGACTTTAACGATACTGCTGTCAGCCGCTATCGCTTATTATTGTCAGGAGGGAGCACGCGACGAGCACATCCCAAGCGCATACTTGCTACCCTATTTTCATTCAGAAGGGACAGGTTCATGCCTTGATTCTCAGTGCAAGTACCTGATTTTGCAACCGATCAACATCCAGAAAGTTCAGCCCCTACGGAGCAGGTAAAAACCTTTTTGCACCCGACTGTACATCCAATGAATAAAGAGAAAAGCAAACAAATCGTGGACCAAAAAGAAAACATATCAGGTTGTCACAAGATAAGAGAATTTACAAAAGAGAATGAGAGTAAAATTATATAAAACATATCTGAAAAAGTCCGGAAATAAAAAAAAACATTATGCAAGGTCGGAAACTGAGTCAAGTATAGCATATACATCGAAATCCGTTTGGCAATTGAGGAGGAAGCTATGGTAGAACTCTTGGCTTTAAATATTTCGATTGACTCAAGGGTCACAGTATTGAATGGTTCAATGCATTTGTGTATGATGGACATCACTTCGTCTTGGGTTTTCAAAGCATGTCCGGATATGGCAAGATGGTTGACATAGTGGGAATTACCGTCTTGTTTCTCGTAAGAGTTGAAACGTATGTTGAAGTTACGGGTCGATAAGCCTGTGTAAAACTTATCGCAGAAAGCACAGTTCAGGCGATATACTCCAGATCGGGAGAAATCGTCAGATGCAGTTAGGATAGACGGGCGCAAGGTACGAAGAAAAGGGGTAGGGGAACGGAAAGAAACTTGGAAGTCAAGGGAAGAGAGGAAATTGGAGAGGCGGGAGAAATAGGGGCCAAAGTAAAATAGAGAAACCAACCTTTTCCGGGTTATATCAGGGGGGGGGGGAACTCGGGCTAAGAAAGGCACGTTTGCGGCATTAAAAGTCAATATAATCAATGTATGAATGAAGAATATTTCTGACACCATCATTTTAGTACCCCAGACAAAACTAATGTTAAAATGTAAAAATAATGAATGTATGTAAAAGAAATAAAAAACTCTTTCACCACAACAAAAATTAAGGAAAAATACAACCTGAACCTGGAAGCGCTTTTCGACAGCAAGGCTATCATCATTCAGCAGGGACCAAGGAGTACACTAGGGGGAACTGAGTGAACTGATGATACTCCTTATATCCCTGCTGAATGATGACAGCCTTGTATCCCTGCTGAATGATGATAGCCTTGCTATCGAAAAGCGCTTCAAGGTTCAGGTTGTATTTTTCCTTAATTTTTGTTGTGGTGAATAAGTTTTTTAAATTTCTTTTATTTACTATTATCCACATACTTATTTTTTTCCATATTTTCCTTTTTTGTCATATTAGTACACATTCTGTTTACTTTTGTGCCTTTTTTCCGAGAAATTATTCAATGAATGTATGAATATATACTATTTTCTGAATGAATAAATTCTCTCAGTGATCTGCGTCCCTGACAAACTGTCGAGTGTATGATTAAAACCGCGCCAATTGAAGCCTCAGTCATCTTAGCACCCCAGAAAAACATTTAAAAAATAATGTTAAAAAGCCCCTATAATCGATGTATGAATACATTCAATTCAGTAACAATTTCCGTAAAAACTCTTATTTGAATGTGTCTATGAGAACATAACGTGAAAACACCCTGACATAAACCCACTGTCTCGTTAGCAGCCTCGCGAGTTTGTGTGGGAGTGCAGCGACAATAGACATCTCGACTGTCAAACCATCACAGAACTACATTAAAGAGCCTGGAAAAACTGGTGAATGAAAAATAAACTTGTACTGCTTGAGTATAATCAGACAAATTCAGCCACAATTGCCCCGAAAAGGTTCATTCAATGGCATCAATGAGAGCTTATGTGATAGCCCTTAGCAGTCAGCCCTATCACTCATTGGGAACCACGAGGACGACTGTCTGATTAACCTCACAGGAATAAAGCACGCAAATCGGCCTCTGGTCATTGTTTACTAACATTAGCTAACACATGCGATCAATAAACAAGGCGTAATTAGTAAGTTGTCAAAGTACTTTTGGCAGAGATAAAACCGCACAATATGCGGAAAATGAAAGCCATAAAACGACCTAGTATTCGTTGGCATTGTGAAGTTTAAATGTTCAATTAGCATATGCAACCATTCCACAACAACAACCTCACGTACATATTAACACTGTTGTAACACATTAAATTCGGCTTAAAGACCTCAGCGAAACAGGTGTAACGGAATGAAAAACTCTGATAGAGCTCAGCCACCCGAATTCAACCACAAATGATTGAAAAAAAATATCAATCAACGCTGTTGAGCTCGAATATGTAAGCAATAGACCTTAAACAATGTCGGTTGTAAACACTTATCCTATCAAGTTAAGTGAACTTGAAAGTATGCGTCTTATTTGAGAAGCCAAATTTATATTTTAAAAGCAGGCATTTTAACCTGTATTCTGTGTTGAATTAATTAGGACGTCATTGTACAAAAGGAATTGACCAGTAAAGAGTTTAACACCAAGAGAGAAAGAATATTATTAATCAAAGAAAACTCATTGAAACAATAGATACCAGATTAGAGAAACGTGTAAAGAGCCAAGATTGGTAGAAAAATGTCAAGAAAAAAACCTGTCAGTCGCTGGTCAGTCTGGAAACAATAGTCGCAAACATTTAATGAAGAACAAAAAACGCAGGTAAAAAAAGGAATACGAGGATTGAGCTTATGTAACGTACCTGAAGTGGTGAGGGAGGGTGTTTAAAAATGAGTTGCAAAGCTTGGCAATTGAAAGTTTTATTTTAATTGTCATTTAATAATTAATTGGCTCTTACAAATAAAATTCTATAAAGCCCTCCTTCTGGATGGCTCGGAAATGAATTAGCATCGCAAATTAGCACAAATAAATTAATGCTTTAACTAACAAAAATCAAAATAACTACGTGAATTACACGTGATAAAGTTTCCAAACATGTAACAGGTAATTAAGCTGCCTCTTTGTTTTCAATGACCGCTATACCTCTGAAGCTAAACCGCAATGGCGAACCCGTCGCGCAATCCTTTTGGCGGGAGGATTACAGGAACCCGAACAAATCCGAAGTCGTCGGGGAGAAGTGTAGTTGAATGCGAACCTGATAGAGCACAAGAAAATAAACATGCATTAGTTAAGGTCAATGCTCAGACTAGGAAAGATAAGTCAGGCTAGAGCGCTCATGGCCATAGGAAAACGCAGGGGGGTGAAACTCATAGCTTTTTTTGTCAAACTAAGATGGCGGCGCTATGAAGACTGCTTACTAATGTTTTCTCTATTTTGGCGTTTTAATGACAAAGTTATAAATATAAATGAGTAAATAAAATAAAATATTTATGATGGAATTTGATGAAAATAAATTAAATAAATTAAAAATAGCTAAAATTTAATTAAAATATAAAATATAATAAGAAGAGATTAATTAAATGATAAACACATAACAATAAATAAAACAAAATAAAATAAAGTTAATAACTAATTAATTAAATAAAATTGGCTAAATAAATAAATAAAGTGAAATAATTATATGCACAAATTACTAAAAAAAATCAGTAAAATAATAATTAAATTTAATCACTACTTTGAAGATATTGTTGTTACAAAATTAGTCAGCGCAAATAAAACTAATTTCACGCATTGGTAAATCGGAAATATCTTATCTTTTTTTTTATATACATAATTGATTTTACCATATTGTAGAATCATCTTTTGCCGTAACAAGTCCCAATTCGTTTGGGCGATGATATTGGTAAGGTCAGGGCAAAGTTCCTGTGTAATATATGTCTAACACTTTGGATGCATTCAGTGAGATCTTTTTTTGTTCTTTGTCAACAATTTCTGTATTCTATTTATCATGATTGCCCATAGATTTTCGATTAGATTCATGGCAGGCAAATTTCTTGGCCATTTCAGGACAATTATTTCTCTTTTCCGATTTTTTGGACGTATAAGCTGGACTTTATCCTGTTTGAAAATAACATCTTCAGATGAACAGATCTTCTCAATAATTGAGTGACAAAGAATTCCATCATTTCTGTATGGAACCGGCTGCTCACAAAAAAAAAAATCATTTCACCAACACTTTAACTATTAAAGCAACCCCATAAATCATATAATTTAAAGGGTGTTTTACTTCTCGGTTGACAGTTGAAGGCAGAAAAACTTTTGCAAGAAATCCATCCAATTATTTCTTGGTAATCACTATATTGTTCTCATTTTCATCCTGAATTGTATTTGCAAATATCATAACTAAAAATGTAAAAATGAGATTAGAACAGTATTTAAAAACGTTAACCAAACAATATGCAAACAAAAAATTAAAGTATGCCAACAGAGTTTTAAGATTATCTTAATAAAAGAAATAATGAATTCACAAAAGTGAAATTTTTTTGTGTATACATATCTAGGCCCTTTGTTTATTGGATGAATAAATTTCAAATTTCAAAAATTTCAAACAAATAATTTGTTTATATAATATAATCTACAATAGTTAATTTACTACTTTGACTTATTACTCGTTTGTACTCCTAAAATTACTAAAAATAAAATAAAAAATTAAAAAAAAAACTTTTTTATATTTTTACCCCCCTTTATCCATTCCTGTTTTTACTTAAAAAAAAGTATTCCTTTTTTGGTTTAAAAAGTGAAATAAAAAAATAAGGATTCATAAAATTAAAAAAAGACAAAGGTGTAGCAGGGCATAATTTTTTTTCACTTTAAAATTTATTATTATTATTGAAAGAGCACTCTCCAGGAGTAAAAGAAGAATAGTGTGAAAATTAAAATTTAATATGAAACGCGCGCTCTGTTTAAGGACACTGAACGTTGGAAATGTCATATTAAGCAACAACGTCGTCTGCTTATTCTTCAAGGGAATCGAAGCGCCGCCCTGGCGAGCACTTGATCCCAAGTCCCTTGATTTAGCATTGAGTTTCCACCTCTGGTATATATCTATCTCTATGGGAAAACGCCACTTACTGAGCAGAAACCGGAAGTTATTCAGCAGCCATCTTGCCACAGGCAGAAAAAAAGCATTGAACTCATTGCAGCCACATAAGAGCGAGAAGAAATGTGTAAAATTATTGAAATAAATGACTAAAATGTCTGTGTCATGTTCGTCACACGATTGTACTAGCCGCCAGGATAAAAATTCGGTCGAGATTAATTTTCACCAGTAAGTAGATTGTTTCTAAATATCATATTTCTAGTGCTATTCTTCCTATTGATACATGAGTAAATAACAAATGTAATACTTTGTATAATGTTATTCTTCTTCGCATTTTTTATTGCTGCTAACTGCAATAAACTATTCAATTGTGTAAAGAACTTTGAGTGGAAAATTCTCTATCTAGTACTGAAAATCGTACTTTATAACAGCTTATATACTGCTAGAATTGATTTGCTGATTGGTCTGTGATTGGTCAATAGATCACACGATATTACGTCCCCTCAAGGGAAATTTGAAGTGTGCAAAAGTGTGTAAGAACTACAAGAGTGCACACGGGGTTCGTCAAGAACTAAATGCAATGAAATCGAGAACAAAACGCTTAAAACGTTAAAGTAGTTGTTTGATTTTTTTTTGTTGTTGTTATGGAAAGAATCCTTGATAAGTGTGTTCTTTCCTCTTTGAGTTAACTGACGAGCTCACATACTACCAGAGAGCAATAATGCTCTCTGATACTACTAAGGCCAACTCCGGCGACCTTGCGTATGATTAGCGCACACACTTGAATATTGCGAAAACGGAAAATGGAATTTATCTTTCAGGAGAAACATGAAACAACTCTGAAATCTACGCTACCCGTTGGCGAACTTTTCCGTTAGATTATAAAAAAATTTATGAAATTTTTAAACTAATTTGTTTTAAAATCGTTAAAAAAAATTAAAGTTATTGATGAAAGGAGATAAATAGACGTGTAAACCACTTAAACATAATAAAAAATTTTGGGAATTTTTTTCCAAGCAAATTAATGTTAAAGGAATTTCCTATTTCACGAATAAAGTGAAGTGCTGTCACATGTATTAATGGGTAAATTATGAGTAGCGCAGTGGAATTTTAATATCATGCAACAGCACACAAGATTAGAATAAATAAAAGAATAAAGTTTATTATTATAACATAAAATTACCAAAGCAGTGAGGAACCAAATGGGAACCTCTAAGCAAAAATAAAATTATGAAAAACGAATCACAAAAATGCAAATAAATAAATGATTAATGTGAATACAATTAGATTAAATCTTACGTGCACCTCAGTGCAAAATAACCTAAGCTTAACGAACAAGCTTACAATTTAAGCCTATGCTTCAAGGTACACTTATCCTACCAACAAATTACGTCATAGGCCTAAACGTAGGTCCTTATGTTACAATTCAGCTAGTAACCTAACTAAAGCTTACAAGCTAAACAAAAGCATACGACAATTAAAGTCTTAATGTTCAAAAACCGTAATTACCAAATTCACCTAAAAGTAAATTACATCAAAGGCTCTAACGTAAGCCTTTACAATTAAAATTAAGCTTGTAACCTAACCAAAGCTCACAAGCTAAACAATTGAATACGACAATTGATGACTAAACAGTAATTACCAAAATTACCTAAAAGTAATTTACAACAAAGGCTCTAACGTAGCCTTTACAATTATCATAAAGTCAGTTAACTTAAAACAAAGCTTAAGAGCTAAACTAAAGCACACAAAGCTACAAGAATAAATGACTCAAATGATAAATACAATATAATAAATATCAAGCAGCCGAACTGCTAAACTTAAGAGCTAAACAAAGCTTCTTTTGAAGCAGATGGGCAGATGGTATTGCCCTCTACGGAGTTAAGATCTAAAGAGATCTTACAGGTGGCATTATGCTACACCCAACATAAAAAACACCTCTAACGAGGCAACATGAACTTGGCCCACAGCTTTCGCTGGTCGGAAGCGAACTCCCGACACCTACCCGCTTTGGCCACCCGGGTAGGCAGCTAAAACTTAAGAGCTAAAGTCTAATAGCCGGAAAATTTTATAGCTTAAAACAAAACATTGGATGTAAGCTAACTAAGAATACAGCAAGTTAACTGGGTCGGCCTTAAAATTAAATACCTATGGTCGAACCTCTCAGCTAACTAGAAAAATACTGAATAACCATACAGTAAACTAAAGCTTACACTAAATGCAAGTATTGAAACTCAAAATAAACGCACAAGTTTATTGAAACAGTTCACATAAATTTCGTGGCCAACACAAGAGCTAACGAAAGCTCGGAACGGCGCACTTGCAAAAATTTACTGTCCATAAAACGGGAAAAAGAATATGACAAATAAAATTTGTGAAAAAGTCCCAAAAAGTAAAGTTCCAAGTCCGGGGGAAGTCCAATAATAAAAAGTAATACACTTGAAAAAAGGATTACAGGCAAATTACACGTCATGTGATAATCTTTTCTCAAATGACGACTTGAGGCCACAAGAGAAACATTTCTCTTAGGGTTTTATAAATACGAAGCCGAAGTCGCTCCCGAAGTAAGCCTGCAAACCTCCGGGCCAAAAAGCACACACTTGCGTGTTAAAATGCAAGTTACGGCGACTAAGTTCAGGGAAGCTTTTCCGGACCATATCGGCCGTAAGGCATACAGAAAAAGAAACACTCACCAAGCTGTATACCTGGTAGACGGCCGTAACATTCAGCACCCGAGGGACCACGTCGAACGTCGTCGCACAACGCCTATTTAGCTGTGGAGGAACGCAATTCGTTGCGCACGCTTTCTCCGCCAACGTGGCTTCTCGGCACAGCCAGGACTCACACGGCGAGGCACTCGCCGCCTCCGTAGCCGAATCCGTTGAAATCCCTCGAGGACGAGCCCGCTCCTCCGTCGAAGACGAAACCAGACGATCACGACGTCCTCCGTCGTTCGAATCCAGGAGTTTCTTTTTGCTCCGTCCTCGCTCGGTAGCCGCCCAATTCCTTCTCCTGCTCCGTCGTTGACCTCTCGACGAGCTCGCAGAAGAGAGGCTCGCTCCTCCCTCATTGGCTGCTGCGAGCTGATGCTCTTCATGACGTGGTCGAGGACGATTTCGCTTTCGTTGCGAATTGATAAATACTCTGAAGCGCAGACGATCACCTATGCCCACGGAATCATTAAAATTCCGTGACAAGTGCACAATAGTCTGAGCCAAATATTTCTTACTGTTAGTTATTTCCGCTGATAGGATAAATGAATTGTAGAGGATGCTTGTAGAATCAAGAAGATACTTTATTAGGCATAATTATTTGGCCATGCGGCCATATACAGACATAGAAAGGAAGTGTAAAAAGAACAAAGAGAATGCTGGGTAAAAATGAGAAACGAGAGGGATACTGGGTAAAGAGATCATAGTGTTCTTCCAAGCACCATCCCAAGTCGGTTCCGAACACCAACTGCATGGCGGATTCATTTGTTGTCAACTCCATTGCGATCAGGATGTTGCATTTCCGTTCTGATTCCTTTTGGCAGACCTCATGGGACACTCTGATGCCTTGTGGCCCGGTTTATGGCATCCATGACACAGGAAGTTGAATTTCTTGCCACCACCGTCTGATACACTGACCTTGGAGTCGTCCTTGGTCCCTTTCCGTTGGTTTCTCTTTTGGTCGCGTCAGTTGCCTTTTCCAGCATACATTGCTCCTGAAGTCGAGTCGTTGTCCTTCGATTTCCTCGTGTCGTATTCCTCTGCAATCTTTATGCGGAGCACCTCTGGTTTTGGGAGATCATCACGATATTCGATTGCACACCTGAAGTTCTCGAAGGATTCTGAAAGACTAAACAGTAGCATGATTGCCAAGAGGTCGCTGTTGATTTCCAGGTCCATCTCGGCCAGTTTGTCGACTGTATCGAAGAATTCTGCCAGATGATTTCGAACGTCCTCCCCATCTTTCATTCGAGAAAGAGTGAGTCGCTTCAAGAGCGTTGCCTTGCGTGCAGGTCCCTTCAACTGATGTATTTCCTCCAGTCTCAGCCAGAGTTCCCGTGACGTCTTGCAATATTTTACTTGCTTCAGTTCGGCCGGTGACATTGAGAGACATTGAAAGCTTCAGACTTTGCTTTTTGGTCATTGGAATCCCAGCTATCTATTTCTGCACTATGATCATTGGTTGCTGTTGGTACTGGTCGTTTGACGGTACCATTTACGTAGCCCCAATAATCGTTTTTAACTAGTATTGCTTCTGCTTGGATTCGCCATGTGTCATACTTTTCTTTTGATAAAAGTTCTAATTTCGTGCTGAGATTCATAGTCGGGAAATTGTGGGAAGTGGCTGACTACGATCCCTATTTCCAGTTCGGGAAGAAGAAAATAGTTACACACACACACTCACTCTGTTCTATCTAACTTTTTCAGTCGTATAATGAAAAGAAGAAAGACTTAAAGTTTGTTGTTATTTTTTCCGAGTCCAAACAGTTATACTTAATTCCGTGTACGTTTGTTTTCCACGTGCGTTCGAATCAGCAAGCAGAATTTCTTTTCTTCTTTTCTTTTATATAAAGTCACTAGATCCAAAAATATTATTCCAGCTTACTGGGCCCATAACCTGTTGGATATTTCCGCTGATAGGATAAATGAATTGTAGAGGATGCTTGTAGAATCAAGAAAATACAACCCTAGCGTCAATGAACTTCGGACACCTACAGAATTTTGGATAAGTACAACGACACTAATTGTAAATAAATGAAAATTACTTTATTGAGTGCAAAGAGCTTTAGTACAACTGTGATATAGCATTTTAACATAAAAAAACGAGAAAATTAAATAAGCGACTTTTAGTAATGTTCCGTTTTCAACACGTTGCAATGAACTTCGTACACCGTACCATTTATTGGCGTCACCTTTCCGACGAGTGAACTTCGTACATTACCACTGAGTGGCGTCACCTTTCCGACGAGTCGTTCACCACTGAGTGGCGTACCGTTTATTGCACATTACCACTGAGTGGCGTCACCTTTTCCAACGAGTCGTTCAGGCATGCTAGACACTAACTTCTGCGTTGTTTCTACTGGAATTTTGTTCCACTCTTCGGAAATACACGCCCGCAACTGTTGCACTGTTCGAGGCTTCCGCTGTCTGACTTTTCGCTTTAAAATGCGCCATACATTTTCAATGGGTGACAGATCTGGGCTGCAGGCAGGCCAGTCATGCACCCTGAAACGCTGCT
>JAHWFO010061324.1:0-11162 GCA_023313115.1 Rhysida immarginata
GCGAATAGAAAATTAGCATGTTGGGATTCCCAACTTTCCTGAAAATTTTGTCCAGTAAAGGGGAGGCGTCCAAACTTGGAGGTTGTACTGTAATATGTCATTTGGTAATCACAGGCACAAAACGAATATGACATTCTTTTCGAATTTTCAAATCCTACATCCGAGAAAAATACCCTTTATTACGAGGTTTATCTAAAATCATATAAAGGGTGTCCCAAAATGAAATGGCATTTTTAATTTGACGCCATTTATTTCGTGGTACAACCGGAATGAAGATTTTTATATGCTGTCATTAGTAAACATTGAGGTTAAATTATGCAAAACTACACAGTCGAAAAACGCGTAGAAATGGTAAAAATTTTAACAAAACTGTTTTTTTGGTGACCATAATGCAAATTCTCATAACACCGTGATAAATTTGATCAATAAATTCGAGTCCACCGGTTCAGTTGCAAACAAAAAAAGCAATGGCCGTCAAGTACTAAGATAGTCAGTGTAAATGAAAGTGTTGAAGAATATCCTCAAAAGAGTTAATATGTGCTACCAAGGACGGGGAGGTCACTTGTCAGATGTTTTTTATCACACATATTCTCCATGTTTTTACTTTGTAATAAAATATTATAAATTTTCCAGCGAAAAATGTGTTGTTTTTTTTTTTTAAATTAAAATGTCAGCTTATTTTGGGACACCCTTTATAAGAATACAATCTTGGTCAGTAAGCTTGTCTGTCCGACCGATTGTCGTTTGCATGAGCTCTGCATCCATATACAAGTACCATAGTCCGCATCTGTTGCTAAACTAGCGCTCTTAATAGTGCTAAACAATTAGGGCTATTTGTGTCAAAAATTATTTAAAATTAGGCCTTCATAGTCAGAAGCTAATTGATCTTAGGCCTAATTTTAATATTACCTAATTGGTGTTAGGAGGCCTAATGTTGAAAAAAGCTAACTATTGTTAGGCCTATTGTTGATAATAGCTGATAATGTTAATAATTTGTTGATAATAGGGGAGGCCGTAGCCTGGTGGGCTTTCACTGAAACAAATACTGCGCCTGAAGTTGCTTAACTCCACAGATCAATAAGACAACCAGGCCACGACTACCCTCAGGTTGCTTGGACTGAGAAGATCAGGTGAATTTTCAGTGCAAGGGCCTATCGTTTTCGTCGATTACGATTATTGCCTGAATGATTCATGTTTTAAGAGAGATAGTTAAAAAAGTAATAAATAACTAAATATATAAAAATCATTATTATTTCTTTTTTTTTAGTAAATATTTAGAGAGTTATAAGAAATTATTCTAAAAAAAAGAGAACCAAACTTTTAGGCCACCGGTCATGGTACTATCCCTAATGAGCCGATAACTGTAGATAATTTTTCATATGATGTTTGTAATGTTGTAACACCCTTTACAGAAATTATAGATAATGATTAGCTAAAGATATTGGAAAAATTATACAGATCTCGACTGACTGTGAGAGCGCCATCCTTGCTACTAAACTTGACATAGTCAATATGAAAAACCACATTCCAGACGTGATTCCACGCTGAGTAATCGAAGACAACTACGAGGGGCAGTCATAAAGTTTTAATTATCACTTTGAAAAAAATCAAGCTGTGACTATGAAACTTGGTGATGGTGTTAGTCCTTCTCTACATATTCACCCTTCAATGCGACACATTTTTCCCTACCGTGGATGATTTGGCGGAGACCTTGGTTGTAGAAGTCTGCAATTTGGCTGTTCAGGAAACGTTCCACCTCGAAAATCACCTCGTCGTCATTCTGGAAATGCCTGCCACGAAATGGTTTCTTCATCCGAGGAAAGAGGAAGAAGTCATTGGGAGCCATGTCTGGAGAATACAGGGGGTGAGGCAAAATTTGATAGCCCAAAGAAGCAGCATGTGTGAGTGTGTCCTGTTCAGAATGAGCTGGGGCGTTATCGTGGAGCAAAAGATCCCCTTGGACAGCAGCAAGATGTTGAAAACTGACCCATGACTGATTTTCACTTTTTTACACTATCGTCTCGATTGTGATACGCCGATTTTTGAGCGCTAGAGCCTCCACTTATCTTGAGATTCCCAGTTCTCCATGGAAGATGGTCTGCCACTTTGTTGTTTGTCATTCAGTCTTGTTTGTCCACATTGGAAATATCTGCAACACCTAACCACTGTGTCATATGATGGTACAGTGTTGGTGTAGAGTTCCACCAACTCAGCATGGATTGTTGCAGACTTGTTCCCCTTTCAAATGCAAAAAACGAATCACCGCACGATACTCCATTTTATCAATGGGCTGTACCATTTTCATTTGGTCCCTCTATCGGCATTCTATGGTACTGTGGCGTGGGGATTTCACTATGTACTAGGACTGCTGATATATACTCACATACAAACAAAAAATTAATTACGTAACTTTATTTTTTCGAGTTGATAATTAAAACTTTATGACTACCCCTCGTATATTGAAAGGGCTACATGTTGATGAAGCTGTAAATAGTGTCTAAATCTATCTATGAAGTATATTTTATATAGACAGAAATAATTCAATACGCATGTCTTTCTTTGAAATTCTAAAATGTTAAAGATACAATGTCGAATTTTCCTCGGC
Source organism: Rhysida immarginata (assembly GCA_023313115.1). Classification (NCBI taxonomy): domain Eukaryota; kingdom Metazoa; phylum Arthropoda; class Chilopoda; order Scolopendromorpha; family Scolopendridae; genus Rhysida; species Rhysida immarginata. The sequence goes on from JAHWFO010061324.1 coordinate 2,606, forward strand.
AAACACAATTGAATACAACAGCGAATTTATCTTTAAAACAACAACTCCAATAGCGAATGAACTGTAACGTCTTCAGAATAATAAGTAATTGTTATAAGAACTATATGTATTAGAATCTATTATACATGTATTATAATGGCGTTTTAGCACACATATTAAGTACATTTTTCATCAATTGTTTATTTCAGAGTTTATTGCTTCAATTATATGACAAAATCAATTTACAGAAAGTATAACTCAAATAGGTCTAGTTGTTGCCCATTTATACAGTCTAATGATTGGACGCACTAATCTTAGATTTTCAGTTTAAATGAAATTTATCAAGACGCTTCTCAAGACTCCAAACAAAAATTGTTTTCCAAGTAGTAGAAGTATGAAATTTCTTTCCCATATAAATTCTTTCGTATACTGCATTAAGTTAAAATTAACTGGTTAAAAAGTTTCCCGCAGATTTCCTGAAGTTGAAGATTTTCATTGGCATGCAATTTTTCTTGGAAGGTCTATTTCTAGAGGTTGGGGAGTAAATGCTTTTCCATAGTAGTAACATTGATATACCTGTTCACTATCTTTCATAGCTTATAAAATTACATGATTGAGCAAATTTACAAAACTTTGTGAGCAAAACTCACATTTTTAAGATTTATCTCCAGTATCATGTCTCACGATAGGTTTTTTTTCTGATATTCTTAAAAAATCTCTCCAGTATGCTGTCTTTCATGACGTAATTTACTTGATGAATGAGAAAAATTTTACAGTAGATATATTTATAAGTTTCTCTTCTGTATGCCAATCTTTTATGACACATTTTAGATAAAGAGTTAGCAAATGTTTTTTCACAAAATGGCATTTTTGAGGTTTCTCTCCGATGTGATACTTTTTGGAAGAAATGTGAGCAAATGTTTTATTCACAGAATTGGTGTTTTATAAATTTCTCTTCTGTATGCAGACTTTGGTGTCTTTGTTTAGTTTAGATGCACATTGATAACGTCTCTCTCCAGTATGCTTTCTTTGATGTCTTCGTTTATAGTCAAGCCGACTAAATGTTTTTGTGCAATACTCACATTGATAAGGTCTCTCTCCAGTATGCATTCTTTGATGACTTTGTCTATGTTCAAACCGAGCAAATGCTTTTGTGCAATACTCACATTGATAAGGTTTCTCTCCAGTATGCTGTCTTTCATGTCGTATTTTATGAGATGAACTAGCAAATTTTCTTTCGCAGTAGTCACATTGATAAGGTTTTTCTCCAGTATGCTGTCTTTCATGTCGTATTTTATGAGATGAACTAACAAATTTTCTTTCGCAATAGTCACATTTATAAGGTTTCTCTCCAGTATGCTGCCTTTCATGAACCTTTTTGGAGGAAAAATGAGTAAATGTTTTTTCACAGAACTGGCATTTAAAAAGTTTCTCTCCGGTATGACATCTTTCATGTCGTATTTTCTCAGATGATATAGCAAATTTTCTTTCGCAGTAGTTACATTTATAAGGTTTCTCTCCAGTATGCTGACTTTCATGTCGTATTTTATGAGATGATATAGCAAATTTTCTTTCGCAGTAGTCACATTCATAAGGTTTCTCTCCAGTGTGCTGCCTTTCATGAACCTTTTTGGTGGAAGATTGAGTAAATGCTTTTTCACAGAACTGGCATTTATAAGGTTTCTCTCCAGTATGATGTTTTTCATGAAACATTTTAGAAGAAGAATAAGCAAATTTTTTTTCACAGAACTGGCATTTATAAGGTTTCTCTCCAGTATGCTGTCTTTCATGATTCTTTCTAGAGGAAGAATGAGTAAATGTTTTTTCACAGAACTGGCATTTATAAGGTTTCTCTCCAGTATGTATTTTTTCATGTTGTATTTTATGAGATGGATAAGAAAATTCTTGTTCACAGAACTGGCATTTATAGGGTTTCTCTCCAGTATGCATTCTTTCATGTCGTACTTTACTACATGAATGAGCAAATCTCTTCTCACAATGCTGACATTGATAAGGTTTCTCTCCAGTATGCAGTCTTTCATGTCTTTGTTTATTTTCAAATTGAGCACATTTTTTTTCAGAAAATTGGCGTTTATAAGGCTTTTCTCTTTTATGCATTCGCTCAGGGATCATCTGTTTTGACAAGTCTGGGAAATATTTGTTGGAATGGTAATAGACTTTTTTTCTAGTATGCCGTCTTTCTTCAGTGTCTTCCTGCTCTGTTATTACGCCATGTTGACTCACGTTCATGTTTGTAAAATGTCCTTCAGTGGATTTAGTTTTCATTATACACGAAACATTTTCTCTAATGTTTTTCTCTTGCCTAACAATCAATTTTAATATAGAATTATTATTTTGACTTTCTGAAGGTAATTCATACAAAATTATAACAGTTGGCTGAGGAGGAATTGATTTAATTTTAATTATGGTAACCATATCAATAATTTCTCTCGTAACTGATGAAGCACCAACAATGATGTTCTCAATTGTTACAAATAAATCATATATTATATGTCTGTTATTTCTTTCTAGTTTCGATAGCAGTGAGACTGAATATTGCTTGATTATTTTAGGATTAGAAATATTGACTTTTAAATTTTTGACATGTATATCTGGTGTTTGTTCATTGGGCATTACTATTTCTGTTAATGGATGCTCTTCTCCTTTCTTTACCATAATAGAATTTTCTTTTCTAAGCACACCTTTTCCTGAAGTTGTTTCTTCGTATATAAGTATAAAGGTAGGTTGATTTGAGCGAGATCTAATTTCATAATTGTTACATCCATTATTAAAATTTCTTGTGATGAATGAATTGCCAATAATAATATTCTCAATTGTTATGAATAAATCATAGAGAATACGCTTGTGTTTCCTAAAACTCTTTGAAAATGATTGCATTTTCTCCATTTTCGCTCACTAAAGTCTAGCAATTATATTAATAAAGACAAAAATGCTGATGATTACAAGTTTCTATCATTTTGCCTGTAAAATATAAAATATTTTAATTAATGACATTATTAATTGAGATATGAAAAATAAATAAAAAATCCAAACGTGCAAAGCAATAATTAGGATAATTATATTTTCATTCATAAATATGTTATTAAATTTAATTGTGTTTAAATTTTTTTATATTCTTGATAAAAATAACTTTAAATAAAAAAAGTATAGATATTCTGCTAAGGTCCATAACTGTGTAATATAAATAATTTCTGAAGCATAAATAAAGTCATATTCTGAATACATCACATCATTTCTATAAATTAATACCGCAGCTGAACGCTGTATAAAAGGCGGGTTTGTTGGGTTTTTCCTGATCAAAAGGCTGCGCTACTCTACTTTTGCAGATAAGCATTATTGCCTATTGCCACTTTCTTACAAGAGAGTCATGTAATTCCAACTAATGGACAAAATGCTCGCAACGAAAGTAAATAAAATATTACAGTTTTCCCCTGAGTGGATGCCCCCGTACCATGGGTCAGGGGTTTAGGTGCTTCAGGGATTCTGTAAGCTATGCTGGTTGTAGCACTGCTACTTTAGGGTCACCCTTATCAGAAAGGTGATGGTTGAGAAGTGAGATGAAGAGTATCCAAACAAACATATATCTCATGATGTCGACGAATGAGAGAATTCATATTGCATCGGGTGTGGCGCAGGTTAAAGTCACCCGCGTTCGGGAGTTAGGCAGAGGCTCTCGTTCGAAAAATAGTCGACAGTCTTCCGGCTGTTATCTCGGAGCGGAGAATAATCACGGTAGTATCACTAAAACAGAAGTCAGATGGGCAATTAAGTCCCTGAAGACTGGCAAAGCTGCAGGTGATGATGAAATCCGGACCGAGATGTTAAAGTCCTTAAATCAGGATGGCATTCTGTGGCTGACTCGAGTGTGTCAAGTTGCTTGGGTATCTGGACAGGCCCCTAAGCAATGGCAGACAGGAATTGTGATCCCTATCTTCAAAAAGGGAGATCAGAGAGATTGCAACAACCATCGAGGCATCTCTTTGCTCAGCATTCCTGGGAAAGTATACGCTAAGTGTCTGGAGAAGAGAAGTCGGGAAACAGTCGACTCCATACTGTCGGGGGAGCAGTGTGGTTTCCGACCTGGCCGAAGCACGACGGATCACATCTTTGCTCTAAGGCAAATCTTTGAGAAATCCTGGTAGGTCTACATTTGCTTTATGGACCTCGATAAGAATTGGATGCTCGGATGGGTGCAGCAAGCTGTGTCAGACGTGAACTGTGGCGATCCGTGGTAACGAAACGCGAGCTGGGTAACAAAGCCAAGCTCTCCGTCTTCAAATCTGTCTTTGTCCCCATTCTCACCTATGGTCATGAGGCTTGGGTAATGACCGAATGAATGCGATCGCGGGTACAAGCGGCCGAAATGAGATTTCTGAGAAGTGTGGCAGGTGTTACTCTACTACATAGAGTGTACAGCAGCACAATAAGGCAATCTTTAGGTGTTGAGCCGCTACTTCTCCGTATTGAGAGGTCTCTGTTGCGCTTGTATGGCCACGTGACATGGATGCCGCAAACTAGTCTTCCTAGGCAGTTGTTATTTTCCAAGCCGGTGGGTAAGAGACCAAGGGGTCGGCCTAGAACCAGGTGGCTAGACTACATGGAGAATCTGGGTTCGAGTCGCTTGGATATTACCAGGGAGGACATGCGCCTGATGGCGGAAGATCGCGATCTCTGGAGATCCTCCATAGGCTGCTGCCCCCCCGCGACCTTAACCGATAAGCGGGTTTGAAAAGTAAGTAAGTTATCTTTATTTAGCTGAAATTTTATATAAAGACTATCTCAACCGAGTTTCAAGTGCGTTGACCGGACAATTTTATTTATATCCAAGCTTTAACTACAAAGCTTCCTGGTGTACTATGTTTTTTATTTGTCCATCGGGGGCAGTGACCTAGAGATAGACAGTGACCTTCCTCATGACCTAGCAGAGGCACCCAGCATTGCCCGGGATAATTACAGCTTTAGATAATTGTAGGATCGAGGGTCATTAGGTTGAATGTCTTGGATATTAAGCAATATAACAACCAATTCCGAATAATCAGGTTCAAGACAAGCTACAAAACTCAGCGGGGATAACGCAGGCAATTCGTTTTAATACGAAGAATACCGTTACCGTTACCGTTACCGTTACTGATCATTTTGGAGAGTTCAAACGTCGACAATTTCCCGTTCGCCCATCTTATGCAATGACAATTAACAAGTCCCAGGGTCAAACGTTAAACAACATTGGTATATACCTAGAGTAGATTGATACTGATACCCCGCGTTCGTTTTGCCTTGAAAAGCTCGGCGAAGACGGGCATCTCAGCTAGTATAGAATAAAGCATAACATGACAATAACCATGAAAAATTATTAAACCCTCAAATAAACAGATCAAATTGCACACATGGATGAAAAAATTTTAATCTGTTTATGGTGTTCTTTACATACACTGTTTAAAACTTAAACGAAATCAAAAAACGCGATAATGAACAGAAAAAAAATGTCTATCCAGTGCTCCCGATAGCCTATTTTAGGAGGGCGCTGCGCCCTGCCGTGAGAGATTGCGCCCTGCCGCGAGAATATTGCGCCCTGCCACGAGAGTAGTGCGCTCGTTCCCAAAAACATTGCTTTAGCTAAATTATTTACCCATTTAAGTAGATATTTTATTTGCAATGGTTAAATAGTTTTCAAACATATTTTTACAGATATACAGGGTGTTACAAAATTATGTACAATAAATTTAGTGACATATTCTTCAGGTCAAAAGAAGACGAAAATGTTGTATAGCACTTTGTCTGGAAACGATTTATTTACGCGATACAGCCAACTAAACCCGTGGCTCCAAATTACAGGAATTGTTCAAAGTGCCCACCACCAGCTCGCACGCACGCTTCGGCTCGTTGCATGAGCGACCGTCTGATGTCATGGAAGAGTTCGTGGCTTTTTTTTTTTTTTTTTTTTTTTTTTAAGATCTAACATGTAGTCAGATCCTTAATGTTAGGAACTTCTGTGCTGTAGACGATCGTTTTCACATGATCCCACAGAAAAAAGTCCAAGAGATTAAGGTCGGGTGATCTTGCAGGCCAGGCTACCGGTCCACCTCGACTTATCCACCGATTCGTGTATGCAGCATTAAGGTGTGCTCGCACAACATGGCTGAAATGTGCTGGAGCGCCATCATGCATGAACTACATGTTAGATCTTATCAAAAGAGGAACATCTTCCAGTAATTCTGGCAATGCATTCTGCAGAAACAAAAGATACGTTCGCCCAGTCAATCGTGGCGGCAACACATAAGGGCCAATTAAGTTATCCAATATCATACAGTAGGGAAGCACGGTAGTTAGCGGACGATATTTTAGCAGTTCCAGCGTTTCGACCCAACACTAGGTTGAGTGGTTTGTTCCATTTAAACCTACTTTAGGGTTGTTCCATTATTGTGTACGGTTGTTTCCATTACTGTAGTTTCACTACTGTACATCCACTAGGAATATCAATTTCAGAACGTTTGCGTGCATTGACATACGCATTACGATTTACGTAAAAAAGTCATGTACACGTATTCCAGTGCAGAATACACTGACATGCACCTAATGTATGGTCTTGCGGACGGAAATGCTGTGGAAGCAAGAAGACTCTACCAAGAACGCTTTCCGAATAGACGCTTGCCAAATATACCGAACATTTGTATCTGTCGACAGACATTTGAGGGAGCGTGGTTCCTTCGGCCGTCAAACAGGACAAGGGCGGCCTGTAGCACATTCTCCGGATGAGGAGGATGTGATAATTGACATCATACATGATGAACCACAGACAAGCACCCGTCGTATTTCTTCCATGGTCCACATTCCGCACTCATCTGTTTGGCGCATTCTTCACCGTCAGCGTTTGCATCCATACCACCTGCAACTGGTTCAGGAACTGAACCCAACGGACTATCCACACCGACAACGATTTTGCCAATGGATACAACGTCGTCATGCTGCAGACCCTAGTTGTCTCAGCCAGATACTTTTCACGGACGAAGCAACCTTCACCCGGACAGGAATCGTAAATTCTCACAACCAGCACCATTGGGCAGATGCTAACCCACATGTTACCAGAGCTCGAGCGCATCAAGAGCGTTTCTCCGTGAACATTTGGTGTGGAATTGTCGGAAATAACTTAATTGGCCCTTATGTGTTGCCGCCACGATTGACTGGGCGAACGTATCTTTTGTTTCTGCAGAATGCATTGCCAGAATTACTGGAAGATCTAACTTGTGGTTCATGCATGATGGCGCTCCAGCACATTTCAGCCATGTTGTGCAAGCACACCTTAATGCTGCATACACGAATCGGTGGATAGGTCGAGGTGGGCCGGTAGCCTGGCCTGCAAGATCACCCGACCTTAATCCCTTGGACTTTTTTCTGTGGGGTCATGTGAAAATGATCGTCTACAGCACAGAAGTTCCTAACATTATGGATCTGCAACAACGAATTGAAAATGCATGCCAAACCGTTCGTAATGCTGGCGACGAACTCTTCCATGACATCAGATGGTCGCTCATGCAACGAACCGAAGGGGGCGTGCGAGCTGGTGGCGGGCACTTTGAACAATTCCTGTAATTTGGAGCCACGGGTTTAGTTGGCTGTATCGCGTAAATAAATCGTTTCCAGACAAAGTGCTATAGAACATTTTCGTCTTCTTTTGACCTGAAAAATATGTCACTAAATTTATTGTACAAAATTTTGAAACACCCTGTATAGATGTGAGCATTATTGAACATCTTTCACTGATCTTGAGAATATCCCGTTCATTTATGGGATGTCTGATATCCAAGCAATAGCGAAACATTTTGCAGAAGACGAAGAACGGCTCCTAAACGAGTGGCAAGTTTTCTAACCGTATTACAAAACTTAAAAATGGAAGACGGATCGTTAAAAGCGATCATCAGGTCTATTTTACGGATCTAAACATGTGAATCAGGGATTAATAAATCTCTTTCTTAGTTTAGCAAATTATATATGCTACTGTTCGGTCATTCCATTATGTACTGCGGCAGTGGAAAGAGTTTTGTTTCAAAGTAAATTCATAAAAACAACTCACAGAAATGCACTAAAAGAGGAAACATATTTTATGTATTAAATTAAACTGTGATATAGATTTATTTAATGAAATTTTATCATTTGCAGTAAAAGAATGGTTTAAAATTAAACATAAAAGAATTGCGTCATATTTTGTATTTATGTTTTATTAAGGAATAAAGTATTGATTTCCTAATATAATGGGTCTATATATAGGGTGTTTTTAAATTGAGTACAGATAGTTTGGGAGATGATAGAAGAGGTCCTTAGAAGTATTTTTTGGTTCACTGGTAGGCCTAGACGCAGTGTGCATTGGTTGGCCTAGATTATTTTATTTTTAAAAATTAACACAAGCAATCTACTGTAATGACTTTTAAAGTAATTGTTTGCAAAGAAATTTCAAGGCCAGGAGAGCCAAGTTTAGCTTGATTGCTCTGCTGGGCCGGAATAGTGCTCTAAACATCGATAATAAACTCCTACTCTATAAGGTCATTGTTCGGACTATCTTGAC
>JAHWFO010061327.1:6982-18647 GCA_023313115.1 Rhysida immarginata
CTTACTCCGCCGGACCCATGTGACACTCACTGACATGGAATGTCACACCAGTCCTCAATGGTCCAATGTCAATGTTGGTTGGCCTACTCTAGGCGTTGCCGACGATGTGCAGCTGTCAAGAGTAGCACCCGTTGTGGCCTCCTGCTCCAAAGCCTGCAGCTACCAAGGTTAGCCAAATTGTTGTCATGGACACAGTTGTGGGACGTCTTTGGTTGTACTGCATGGTGATTTGGCCCGCTGTCGCACTTCGCTCAGCAGTTGCAAGCCAGGTGACCTGGCGAAAACCTCTGGCATCAAAGAGGCGTGGGTGCACTTCTGTTGTCCGACATGGATTGTAACCAATTGTTGGGTGTACTATCTATAGACTCTTGCAATGGTTGTGTGGGAAAATAAGGGTGCTGGCTACATCTGATATTGAGGCACCCATCCATATGGCACCAACAATCATCTCCCGTTCAAATGCGCCATTTCTACTGCTAGTGTTGCTTACAATGTTTGTGATATCAAGGAGTCCTGTGCACCTGCATTCCGAGAATGGAAGCAGCGGGATCCGTCTCATTACAGACAGGGAACCTGATTGGAGGAGTGTACCATGACTTTTCGTGAGTGAGTGTAAAGGACTGATGTGAAAAATTGTTTATAAAATGGCAGGTAATACCCATTATGAACGATTACTCATGGAACCAGTCCACCAATCACAAGTTAAAGAAACATTTGAAATTCTTCTTAACTGGTTGTGCCCTGTAGCGTGGGAGGGGGGAGGGGTGCCACCAAGAACCCTGAAAATAAAATAACCCTCACACGCAACAGGAGCGGGTTTTTCAGACTTGCATGAGTGTTGTTGACTAATCAAGGAGTTGGTGCGGGTGTTATATGTAATGAATTCTTTTAAATTAACCTGAGCTAAACAATATAATTACAATTCATTAAAAATAGTACTGGGGCCCCAACATAAAAGTAAGTCATAATTCATACAAGGTAAGTAATAATGATTCTCTACATTGAAAAGAACTCTAAATAAATCAAAGTAAATTGTTTCCAGCTTCTGCTTAACTATAAGCACGCACCAGCACATGGGCTGCCTTCAAACGATCATACTACCATTAGAGGTATGCTTACTATGATTGGGCTATACCACAACAAGTTGCAAGCTCTAAACCAAGAAATAACTAGACATAGGGGCTCACCCAGGAATGCATTGCACTCTCCTTTGATATGTTGCCAATCCCGTGTTTTCTGTCCACCTACACGATTGGACCGCCAGGGGGGGAGAGCAGTAACCCCCTAAATACCGATGCTCAAACCACCCAAAAACTGAACAAGACGTTATGACTTCCCCTTCTATTCACTCCCGCGTAATAGCTTGATGCGCAATGATATCCTCCTTTTAACAATATGCTCATATTCAGCATGAAATAGTACGATTTAGTATGCTCTTCTCTAAGTAGTTTTTGGCCAACCACATGTGTCAAGCTTTGCTTCACAACATATACAAGGACAGTGCATAAATCGCACTGAAACGTTTATTAAAAGGGCTTAATATCGAAAATTAATTAATTAATAAACATGAAAACGGACTTGAACATTGATTATCAAAAATTCGCACTTCCCTAACAATGATCGCTTCCCTTACGGTTTTGTTGATGTCTCCTTTACCGAGAAAAGCTGCCCCAGCACTGTTTATTTAAATTTTATAAATAAACGCACCAGCTTTCCGAAGATAAACTTAAAATCACAACATTCCTAATAATGAGTAGTTTAAACTATCTAATAAACAAAGCAATAAATTTCTCTACGGCGAACAAAATGTTTTTCTTAAACTAAAAAAAAATAAAGCATTTACTCGACTATCACAACGATGATAACTACAAATCGCATTTATTCACAATACCCTGAATGAATGTACTTTGCATACAAGAAAACAAACACCAAAAGAACGATTCAGAAAACGAAATTCTACATGCAATCAAAACAAACACTGACACCAGTCACATATGCCCTCTCTTAAGAACAAAAGAATCCAGTTCTTCTGCCCTCAAGAGTCGCATGCACACCACAAGCGCAACACAAATAACACTAACTAAAATTCATTCCAGAAACACACACAACTCATTCCAGCAACATACACAATTCTGACTCATATTTGCTATCGAAGGAAGAGTTATGCCACACGCCAGACTTCTATAGTAGCGTGTGTCATTCTTTTAGTTCGCTGCTGAAACACTCTCGCACCTGAGTTCCCCATGTTCACGACTCCACCGTCTTTTTTCCCAAATTAAGAACTCGGTAGTCAACTTTGGGCAATTGCCTTAAATTATACCTGCCAGTAGGGCGAGGACTGTCGTGTTCTGCTCTTAATATTGAGCCACGATGCACTACTCCCCCACTACCTTCACCAGTCTTCTCTGGCGAGACTGTTCTATGATCCCTTGGGGACAATGACGACCTAGACAATGGCCTCCTATCACCATCGTCGCTATACATACCAAACGGTCCTTTGACAACTGGAGCATAACCTACCCCGTCATCTATTTCTTCTTCCTCAAAATCGTCCTCCTGTTCGTCACTGCGTATCGAGCAATCCTGTTTCCTACCTCGACCGTTCCGCCTTCTTCGCGTGCTTTTTTTGGCTCCACATATGGCTTTTGCGGTCAACATGCACAATCATCTGATCGTGGTGTTGCCCCCCTTCAACTTGGTAGGTTACATCTGTGATCTTACTTATTACTCGGAATGGTCCCAAAAATTTGGCTGAAAATTTCTTCTTGGGCCCGCCCATACGGAGCAGCCATACTTGGGTACCTACATCCATCTGGCGGGTGGTCTTACTGCGGTTCAGTTGGGCTAACTTCTTCAGCTGCTTCTCCCGATCCCACGCACTGACCCGTTTCCGAATCTTGGCCAGCCGATCGACCATCTCCGATCGATACCGACGCATTTTGCTGCGATCATCCTCTTCCGACTGGCCCTCATTAAAATCTGTCTTCCATTCCCGAGGCATCATAGGGTCGAAACCGAACAATAGGTAGGTAGGTATTTTGCCCAAAGTTTCGTGACGCCAGGTGCGCAGTAAGAACAGGGCATAATTCAGCACCTGTTCCCACTCTCCAGGGTGATCATCACACAACGCTCGAATGGCCTCACAGAGCGACTTACTACATTGCTCTGCGATGCCATTCGACGTTGGCCGATACGCCATAGTGATCTTATGGCGCACGCCCAAATCAGAACTCACCCTGGAGAATACTTCGGATGTAAAATTAGTGCCCCGGTCACTATTTACCTGTTGTGGAACTCCATACCTGCATACCACTGATTGAACGAACACATTGGCCACAGCCACTGCGGTCTGCTCGGGTAATGGTACAGCCTCCGGAAACCTGGTCAGTACCACTTTTAGACCGCTCAATTGGGGCTACCACGTCCATAACCACTTTCTGGAATGGGTAGCTAGCACTGATACCAGGTTGCCAGGGTGCCCGTACGAAATCCTTTTTCGAACGCTGGCACACCAGACACGCCTTAATGTTGGCCGTGACATCACGTGCTAGCCCTGCCCAGAAGTAGTCCTTCCTTTCCGCATGGATGGATGCACTTATCCCCCGGTGTCTACCCAAACGGGTATCATGTATCTGTTGTAATACCTCCGCACATAAGGGTTTCGGGAGCCAGACACGCCCTTTCTCCCTCAGATGCTTCAAGTGCCTCCAAATAATTAAACCGCTTTCTACGGTAAACACCCCCCCCCCGCTACCATGCATGATGCTCCCCAGCTCAATACCCCTCTTTGTTTGTTGCCCCCAAGGGTCTGCCTCCTGTGCTGCCTCGATCGCGTCCCACCACTCCCCACCATCAGCTGCCACCACTGCAGTTTTGTACTGCCGCGACAGCAAGTCCGCCACTACATTATCCTTTCCCTCTATATGTTGTAAAGTCAACTGAAACTCCTCCAGCTGTTGACTTTACAACATATGCAACAGCCGCTGATTAGAGTTTTGCATGCGATTTAGGAACCCTAACGGCTGGTGGTTGGTCACCACCCTGGTAAGAAAACCCAGAATAATGTGGCAGAAATGCCCCACGACTGCCAGTGCCTCCTTCTCGATTGTCGCATAGTTTATTTGAGCACCTTTCATCTTTTGGCTAAAATATGCGATCGGATGCATGACTCCCTCCACCTCTTGCTGGAGTACTGCACCGATCGCGTGCTCCAAAGTATCGGGGGCTAGCACAAATGGTAGGGAGTAGTCGGGCGCACGAAGAATTGGAGCAGTTGAGAGCACTACTTTAATTTGCTCCAATGCATTTTGACACTCATTACTCCATCGGAACACTACTCCCTTTTTAGTTAAATTCGTAATGGGACCAGAATGCCGGACAGATCCCGCAAGAAGGGGCAAAAAAGTTCATTGAACCAACCAAGCTTCGTACCTTCTTTACATTACAGGGCTCTCTCAATTGTTGTATAGCATTCACACTATCTGGATCAGGTTTCAATCCCTCTGCAGAGATCAAGTGACCCAGATAGTGTATCTCTTGCAAGCCAAATTGACATTTGGGAGGCTTTATTATTACACCCCTCTCGCGAAATCTGCCGAACACCCATTCAAGTATTTCAAGATGTCTGTCAAATGTAGGGGTTGATATGAGGATGTCGTCCAAGAACGTGTGGACCTCCCTTCCCATCAGCTCTTGTTGTGTGGACACCACATATTTTTGAAAAATGTGCGAGTTCTTACCTCCCTGGGGCAATCTTGTTAACTGGTATTTACCCCAGGGGGTCTCGAAGGCATAGCATTCTTTTAGGCTCTCAGCCAACGGAATTTGAAAATACCCGTTGTTTAGGTCGAGGACCGAAAAGAATCTATGCCCCCGTAACTCCTCTAAGATATCTTTAATGATGGGGGCAGGGAAGTCCACAGGGCTGGTGTGCGAATTCACCTGGCGTAGGTCCAAGGTTATTCTCACCTCACCGTTCTTTTTCGGGACCGCATACACAGATTAATTCCAGGGGCTTATACTGGATTCAATTATCCCCGCCTTATTCAGCTCACTGATTTTGTTTTTGTACGCTTCCCTATAGACATAAGTGATTTTATATTGGCGCACAAAAACCGACTTCGATTTGTCGATATCATACTCAGCCACAAAATCCTTTACCCCTTGCACCCCAGCCACATCATCCCTGAACAGCTCCTCATACTCATATATTAGACATTGCGATACATCCACTTCACCATCACCCAAATTGCCAACATTTAGCCCCTTTATGGGATTACACACATACATTCACCATAATCTCTTCGACACACCCTTACTACCCTCATATTGTCTCAATCCCTCTGCACACTAGGGGTCCATAAACATCACCCATCCACAGTTACAGCGAGTACAACTCACAATCAAACATCGCAATCATGCGACCAATGGGTTTACAACACACACCACCTGCTCCTTGTTGTCCTCATGCACCTCAAATTAGAGCAGCAAGACCCTGTTCGGACGCCAGTGTGCCCTGTAGCATGGAAGGGGGGTGCCAACAGGAACCTTGAAAATAAAATAACCCTCACACGCAACAGTAGCGGGTTTTTCAGACTTGCGTGAGTGGTGTTGACTAATCAAGGAGTACGGGTGTTATATGTAATGAATTCATTTTAATTAACCTGAGCTAAACAATATAATTACAATTCATTAAAAATAGTACTGGGGCCCCAACATAAAAATAAGTCATAAAAGTAAGTCATAAATTCATACAAGGTAAGTAATAATGATTCCCAACATCGAAAATAACTCGAAATAAATCAAAGTAAATTGTTTCCAGATTCTGCTTAACTAAGCACGCACCAGCACATGGGCTGCCTTCAAACGATCATACTATGTACCATTAGAGGTATGCCTACTACGATTGGGCTATACCATAAGTTGCAAGCTGTAAACCAAGAAATGAATAATCATAGGGGATCACCCAGGAATGCGTTGCACTCTCCTTTGATATGTTGCCAATCCTGTGTTTTCTGTAACCTACATGATTAAACCGCCAGGGGGGGGGGAGAGCAGTAACCCCCCTAAATACCGACGCTCAAACCACCCAATAACTGAACAAGACACTATGACTTCCCCTTCTATTCACTCCCGTATATTAGCTTGATGTGCAATGATATCCTCCTTTTAACAATAGTCTAATATTCAGTATGAAATAGTATGATTTAGTGTAAAAGCAAAATATGTATTTATGTGGATCGAACTAATGAAGAGATTAAAAGCACAATACTCTTTAACCACAAACTAAAAAGGCACAAAACAAGAAATAAAACAAAATGAATGAAAAAAACAATATTTAGTTTGTTTATTTTCTTGTTTTATTTCTTGTTTTGCGCTTTTTTTAGTTGTGGTTAAAGAGTGTTGTGCTTTTAACGATTTAGTTTGCTCTTCTCTAAGTAGTTTTTTGGCCAACCACATGTGTCAAGCTTTGCTTCACAACGTATACAAGGACAGTGCATAAATCGCACTGAAACATTTAATAAAAGAGCTTAATATCGAAAATTAATTAATTAATATACAATACTCATTTCCAAAAAAGTTGGGACAGTGCAAAATATATAGAAAAAACAAAAAGGGATGATGTAACAAAACTTTCTCGTGAATACAAAATAGCAGATACGTTTATGAAATGACATAAATATACTGTGTGCACCAAAACATTTTGTATCGTGGCCGGGACGTTCATTTTGAATGGGGGTGTTGCAACACGTTCCAAAATAGTAGGGACATACGTTGTAGAAAGCGCCGTTAGTAGTGGAACCTTCCGAATTGTTCGGGAATAATCTAGAATGATGACGTCGTACTACATTCCGTATAAATAACAGTTGCCATCCGTCGTTCAGGTAACTTATTCGGAACGATGGGTCGAGGCAAGCCAGTTAGCGAAGATCTTCGTGTTCGAATCATTCAAGAATTCACAAACAACGTTTCTCAGCGTGCAATAGCCAGAAGATTTAACCTGTCATCATCTACAGTACATAATATTATCAAGCGCTACCGAGATAGTGGTGAGATCACAGTTCAGAAAGGCCAAGGTAGAAAACCTCTTCTGAATGCTCGAGCTCTTCGGATCCTCCGACGTCACTGCATCACGCATGGAATGCTGCGATTACGGACATAGCCACGTGGGCCCGCGATTTCTTCGGGAAGCCATTATTGTTGATTACTGTACGCCGGTGCATCCACAAATGCAAACTTAAGTTATACTGTGCACAACGGAAGCCATACATCAACAAACGACAGCAACGTTGCCGTCTGATATGGGTCGAGCCCATCGCAATTGGTCCCAAGCACGCTGGAAGAACATATTGTGGTCCGATGAATCAACTTTTACGATTGTTTACAAAAATAATGGACGCCGTACACTCCGGGCCAAAGACGAAAAGGATATTCCCGCGTGCTACAGGCGTTCGGTACAGAAACCACTGTCTGTCATGGTCTGGGGCTGTATTAGTGGCCATGGAATGGAAGACTTGCACTTCTGCAATGGCACCGTCAATGCTGAAGCGTATATACAGATCCTGGAACAAATTAAGAGGCGCCTGTTTGGACGACGTTAGTGTATATTTCAACAAGACAATGCCAGACCGCATGCAGCGCGCATAACTTCTGCATTGCTACGTCGGCAGCGCATTCGTATGTTGGATTGGCCCCCTTGCAGCCCGAATCTGTCGCCTATAGAAAACGTTTGGGGTATTATTAAAAGAAAACTACGACAGCGACGACCCCGGACAGTTGAACAGCTGAAAACCTATATCCAACAGGAATGGGACAGAATTCCGGTTACGGTGTTAGAAAGATTGGTGTCATCGATGCCCAGAAGATTACAGTGTGTCATCAAGAGGAGAGGTGACGCCACACCGTGGTAAGCGCCGTGCTGTTCCAACTGTTTTGGGAGTGTGTTGCACATGCCAAACAGGAAAACCACCTGTATCTTTCTTTAAGCATATAAGATATGTGATCCCATGCCTAATTTATCGTTTATGTATTGTAATGCGTTGAAATAAACGGCAATACAATAATCCAAACAAATGTGTTGGAGTTCTTCTTATATGTTGCACTGTCCCAACTTTTTTGGAAATGAGTATTGTACATAAGAACGGACTTGAACATTGATTATTAAGCAGTTCTTAGGCAAAGAAGGCACTAAATCTTAAATCAATAATTGCTGATTATAGTTAGTTTAACTTTGTGTCCATATCACCCAAACTAACAACTGCCTTGTGTATCGCGTCATAGAAAGTTGCCAGAAGAGGCACGATTGAACTTTGTAGGCACTACTTTAATTCGACGCGTTCCATCTCAAAAGTTAATAATCGATATTTAAAATGATCTGTCGTCTCTCAGGGAATAATATAAAAGAAAATTGGAACAATCTCACCAACTTCCAAGTAACAATATTCTTATTTTGGTCGATAATTATCGCTTCGAAATGCTCTATACATGCGACGTTCCATTTCGCAGTACTGATGACTGCCGCTCATCTTATTTTGCAGACACATCCGGGGTTACAGGACAGGTTCCTTACATCAAACTTATTAATATTGTAAAGGCCTGTTATTCCTGTTCCTTATTATAATTTTACCATCAACATGACCAAAAGACTCAGTCTCCAACATCGCTGCTTACTGGGGGAGGGGGGGTGGACGATGTCGAAGCCGACGGGCCAGAAGAAGACAAAAAAAATTTCGCTCGCATGCAATACAATAAAAAATTCGCTTTTCCATAACAGTGACCGCTTCCCCTACGGTTTTGTTGTTGTCTCCTTTACCGAGAAAAGCTGCCCCAACAATGTTTATTTAAATTGTATAAACAGCAGCTTCCCGAGGATAAACTTAAAATCACAACATTCCTAATAATGAGTAGTTTAAACTATCTAATAAACAAAGCAACAAATTTCTCTACGGCAACAAAATGTTTTTCTTTAACTAAAAAAAAATAAAGCATTTACTCGACTATCACAACGACGATAACTACAAATCGCATTTATTCACAATAACCTGAACGAATATACTTTGCATACAAAATACAAACACCAAAACAACGATTCAGAAAACGAAATTCTACACGCAGTCAAAACAAACACTGACACCAGTCACATGGTCACGAAAGTGGCTTACTGCATATTCCAATTTCCGATCATTGTGTTGTCGCCCTGTAGTTCTGTCATGCACAGTATACAAGAAACCAGAGAATTTTACATAACTGCCTATGATTATTTTTCTAAATGGCTAACAACCATTTCAAATATTAGTGTATTCTCTTGGATGCTGTTAACAGAACCACTTACATGGAATAAAGTCAAAATAACGTGCCAGTATTTAAAGGAAAGATGTGTTGAGGTGAATGATTCACTATTATTTACTCAAATGAGCCATGTTAAAAAAATGGATGGGAAGTTTGTAGAATTGAAATAATCGGGCATATTTTGTCATAAAAATTGGGTTACTTTTCCAGCAATGTCAATATGGTGAATAGTACTCAGAACTTTTAAAAATATGCTAATATTTCTTTTCTATTCCCGTTCACAATGCGAACGTGGAACGTATTTTTTCACTAATGAACATTTAGTGGACTGTTGAACGAAATTGGTTGGATGTTCCAATGGTAGAAACTAACTTGCAGGTTCAAACAAATTATGATTTTACGTATGCTGAATTTTATGGATATAATCTGTCAAAAAAAACAATTGCAATAACAAGCAAAATCAACAGGAAGTTCAAAAATGATGCAATGTTATTTAATCAAATTATTTGTCAATTTTTATTTAATTATTTTTTTTTGTCAATTTTAAGGGTCGTACAAATGAAAACGAAAATTAATTATTTTATCGAAAGTGTGTACAGGGAATTTAAAAATACTCTCGAAATGCGCTAAGGCATTTATCGCACTGTGCAAAAAGGCATGTAATTCCTTTATGAAAGAAGTCTTTTGGTTGCGTGTGGAACCATTCCAAAACCTCTTCCTTCACTTCATTGTTCAACTGAAACCTGTGGCCTTTCAGATGTGTCTTAAGATCCCCAAACACGTGAAAGTCACATGGGGATAAGTGAGGACTGTAAGGTGCATGCTGCATTGCTTCCCAGTTGAACTTTTTGATGAGGTCGACCGTTGCTTTCGAGGTGTGAGGACGCGCGTTGTCGTGTAGAAGAAGCACTCCTTCTGTAAGAAGTCCAGGACGCTTATATTTGATGGTCGCGCGAAGTGCCTTCAGTGTTTCCCTATATCATGCTGCGTTAACCGTGGTGCCTTTTACAAGAAAGCCCAGTAAAATTGGGCCTTTGCGATCAAAAAACACGGTCAACATCACCTTCCCTGTGCTGTTTGCGATTGCTTTTGATTCTTTCGGGGGTGGTGACCCATAATGCTTCCATTGACGACTTTGACGTTTGCTTTCGGGCTGGAAATGAAAGCACCAAGTTTCATCCCTGTAACGATTCTGTCAAGAAAACTCTCTCCTTCCTGTTCATAGCGATTTAAATGTTGCAGGGACATGGCCATTCGAACTCCAATTTGTTCTGATGTCAAATGATGCGGAACCCATTGTGCACAGATTTTTTTGTAGTGCAGATGGGTCCTGATAATGGAGTGAACAGTTCCACCACTAAGGTCATTTTCAGCAATCACGACATTGATTTTCACTCTTGTGTTTTCCTTTAAGACAGTGTCAATTTTGGCTTTGGAATCATCCATGATGGCGTGGTTTGCTTGTCCAGGTCGTTGACCACCTTGCAATGATGACCGTCTCTCCAAAAACCCCTTGCTCCATGCCCAAACACGAGTGAAGGTTAGACAGTCATTTCCGTAGACGTTCTGCATACGATGATGAATTTCAGAAACTGAAACTCCGTCACATGTCAAAAAACGAATTACTGCTCTCCATTCCTGTTTCGTTGATTCCATTTTGTTGTTTGAACGAAGCGATCTCGCGCAGAGCTTCGAAGCGTGAGCTATCGTTCTTTCTCACGTGATGCAACACTTGCAACCTATTGTTCAATTTGCACGTGGGGTTTCGCAATTGTTGAAAACAAAAACCTACGATCCTGCATGTCGTCTTTTTTTTGCCCACACAAATTTTCGCTTTCATTTGTACGACCCTTATATCTGTGTCCATTTAATCATTTTTTGTAAATTTTTTGCTCTGTTAGAATTATGTGAAATTTCATTACTTAGCTTCCAAAAGCGCGGTCTAATTTAGTTATTTACTGTTAATATTAATACAGTTGACTCGCGATAATCCGACAGTTACGGGACCGAGGGAGTGTCGGATTATCAAAAATGTCGGATTATCGAAGGTTGATTTTTTTTAAATTGAATTTCGACTTCCAAGACTATATCCATTGGCAGACGGGAACTATATCCATTGGCAGACTATATCCATTAGTCAGACGGGAGGAGGCGCCTCTCCCTCCATGTGTGTGCGTGTTTGTGTCTGCAGCAGTGACGTCATCCGACGCGTCGGACTATCGAGCGTGTCGGACTGTCAAATGTCGGATTATCGCGATTCAACTGTAGTTAAATGTATTTATTTGTATACTTGACTGTTATACTTTAACTATAACTAAATAAGTAGAATTTCTAACTCTTAAATTTTATTTATTGGAACTTTTTAATTAATTGAATA
>JAHWFO010061329.1:7754-21608 GCA_023313115.1 Rhysida immarginata
GCCCTAATGGTGTCATATGATGCCATATGGTAACATTGGAACTTTTATTGCTAAGTTATGGCATGAATTATATCAATAACTTGCCATATGGCAACGTGCCACGAGTGAATTTAAGGAGTAAAAAATAATAATGGTTAATGATTTAAAATCACGTGCACTACTGCTGCCATATGATACCATACGGTACCATTGGAACTTTTAATACTAAGATGTGGCATGTAATATATCATAAAACTCGTAACAACGTGCCATGAGTGAATGTAACAATAAATTATTGATAATGAATATTAGTTTAGTATGACGTGCCTTAAAGGTGCCATTACATACCATATTAGCTCCTACCCTAATTGATGCCATATTATAATATATAGTTCCATTGGAACTTTCAATGCTAAAATTTAGCAAGAAATATATCAAACAACTCGTAACGATGTGCCATGAGTGAATGTAACAAGAAAATGTTGATATTGATTTTTTTTTAGTTTCGTATGCCTTAATGGAGCTATATGATACCTTATTAGAACCTGCCCTAATTGATTCCATTTGATAATATATAATACCATATGAACTTTCTATGCTAAAATATTTCATGTAATATATCAAACAACTCATAGCAACTTACCATTAGATAATATGAAGACTAAATACTAATAATGGTTATTTGTTTAGTAGCATGTACCTTAAAGCTCCCATATAATAACAAATGGTATCATTGGAACTTGCAAAGCTAAGACTTGGCATATATTATATCAAACATCTCGTAACAATGCACATTGAGTGAATATAACGAGTAAAAAATGAAAATGGTTATTGGTTTAGTAGCCCGAGCCTCAATGGTGCCAGATGATACCATATTAGCACCTGCCTTAATTGTTGCCATATGATAATATATGGCACACTTGGAACTTTCTATGATAAGATATGGCAGGTGCTATATAAAGCAACTCGTAACAACGTGCCATGAGTGAATATCACGAGGAAACAATAATAATGGTTATTGGTTTAGTTGCACGTACCCTAATGGTGCCAAATGATACCGTATGGTACTATATTAAATGGAATATTAAATAGTAAAATATGGCATACAATATATGAAACAAGTCGTATCAACGTGCTATGAGTGAATATAATGAGTAAATAACGATAATGGTTATTGGTTTAGTAGCAAATGCCCTAATGGTGTCATATGATGCCATATGGTAACATTGGAACTTTTATTGCTAAGTTATGGCATGAATTATATCAATAACATGCCATATGGCAAAGTGCCACGAGTGAATTTAAGGAGTAAATAATAATAATGGTTAATGATTTAAAATCACGTGCACTACTGCTGCCATATGATACCATACGGTACCATTGGAACTTTTAATACTAAGATGTGGCATGTAATATATCATAAAACTCGTAACAACGTGCCATGAGTGAATGTAATAATAAATTATTGATAATGAATATTAGTTTAGTATGACGTGCCTTAAAGGTGCCATTACATACCATATTAGCTCCTACCCTAATTGATGCCATATTATAATATTTAGTTCCATTGGAACTTTCAATGCTAAAATTTAGCAAGAAATATATCAAACAACTCGTAACGATGTGCCATGAGTGAATGTAACAAGAAAATGTTGATATTGATTTTTTTTAGTTTCGTATGCCTTAATGGAGCTATATGATACCTTATTAGAACTTGCCCTAATTGATTCCATTTGATTATGGTGCCTAATTGATTCCATATGATAATATATGGCACATTTGGAACTTTCTATGATTAGATGTAGCAGGTAATATATCAACGAACTCCTAAAAACGTTCCATGAGTGCATACAAGGTGTAAATATTATTATAATGGTTATTGGTTAGGTAGTACTTGATATAATGGTGCCATATGATACCGTATGGTACTATTGGAACATTCAATGCTAAAATATGGCATTAAATATATCAAACAACTCATAACAACGTGCCATGAGTAAAGAGAACGAGTAAAAAATGATAATGGTTATTAGTTTAGTAGCACGTGCTTTAATGGTGCCAGATGATACCTTATAAAAATCTGTCCTAATTGTTTACATATGATAATATATGGTGCCTTAGGAACTTTCAATGCTAAGGTATGGCACGTTCTATATCAAACAACTCGTATGACGTGCCATGAGTGAATATCACGTGTAAGTAATGATATTGGTTATTGATTTAGTAGCATGTGCCTTAATGGTGCCAGATGATCCCATATTACCACCAGCCTTAATTGTGATATATGATAATATATGATACATTTGGTACTTTCAATTTAAAGATATGGCATATAATATATCAAACAACTCGTAAACACGAGGCATGAGTGAATATAAGGAGTAAATAATTATGATGGTTATTGTTTTAGTAGCACATGCCCTACTGCTGCCTTATGATAACATAAGGTATCATTGAAAGTTTTATTGCTAAGATATGGCATGTCATATATCAAACAACTCGTAAGAACGTACCGTGAGTGAATATAACGAGTAAATAATGATAAAATTTATTGGTTTAGTAGCATGTGCCTTAATGGTGCCATATGATAAGATATGGTACCATTGGGACTTTCAATGTAAAGATATGGCATATAATATATCAAACAACTCTAACAACGTGCCATGAGTGAATATAAGGAGTAAATAATGATAATGGTTATAGGTTTAGTATCATGTTCCCTTATGGTGCCATATGATACCGTATTGTACCATTGGAACTTTCAATACTAAGATATGGCATTTATTATGTCAAACAGCTCATAACAACGTACCATGAGTGAATATGATGAAGAATAATGATAATTCTTATTTGTGTGGTAGCACCTGCCCTAATTGAGCCATATGATACCATAGTTGCATGTGCCCTAATTGTGCCATATGATACCATATTAGCACGTGCCCTAATTGTGCCATATAATATTATATGGTACCATTGGAACTGTCAACGCTAAAATATGGCATGTGATATATAAAAAACAATTTGTAGAAACGTGCTATGAGTGAATATAATGTGTAAATAACGATAATGGTTATTGGTTTAGTATCACGTACCTTAAAGGTGCCATAATATACCATATTAGCTCCTGCCCTAGTCTATGCCATATAATAATATTTAAATCATTTGGCACTTTCAATGTTAAGATATGGCATATAATATATCAAACAACTGGTATCAACATGCCATGAGTGAATATAATGAGTAAGTTATGAGAATGGCATTAGTTTAGTAGCCATATGATGTTATGATAATGTAATATATTAAATGAAAGGATATGGCATGTAATATATTAAATAAATCGTAAGTAAGAGCCTTGAGTGAATGTAACGAGTAAATAAGACTAATCGTTATTGGTTTATTAGTACGTGCCTTAATGGCGCCATATGATACCATATTAGCACCTGCCCTAATTGATGCTATGTGATAATATATTGTACCATTGGAACTTTCAATGCTAAGAAATGGCAGGTGCTATACAAAGCAACTGGTAACAACGTGCCATGAGTGAATATCACGAGGAAATAATGATAATGGTTATTGGTTTAGTTGCACGTACCCTAATGATGCCAAATGATACCGTATGGTACTATTGGAACATTTAATGGTAAAATAAAGCATACAATATATCAAACAAGTCGTATCAATGTGCTTTGAGTGAATATAATGAGTAAATAACGATAACTCTTATTGGTTTAGTAGCAAATGCCCTAACGGAGTCATATGATGCCATATGGTAACATTGGAACTTTTAATGCTAAGTTCTGGCATGTAATATATCAAACAACTCGTAACAAATTGCCAAGAGTGAATGTAACGAGAAAAGAATGATAATGGTTATTAGTTTAGTAGCACGTGCCTTAATGGTGCGAGATGATACTATATTATCATTTGCCCTAATTGTTGCCATAAGATACCATATGTTACCATTGGAAATTTCATGCTAAATTATGGCATGTAATATATCAAACAACTCATAGCAACGTGCCATGAGTGAATTTAAGGAGTAAATAATTATAATGGTTAATGGTTTAAAATCACGTGCACTACTGCTGCCATATGATACCATACGTTACCATTGGAACTTTTAATACTAAGATGTGGCATGTAATATATCATAAAACTCGTAACAACGTGCCATGAGTGAATGTAACAATAAATTATTGATAATAAATATTAGTTTAGTATGACGTGCCTTAAAGGTGCCATTACATATCATATTAGCACCTACCATAATTGATGCCATATTGTAATATTTAGTTCCATTGGAACTTTCAATGCTAAATTTTGGCAAGAAATATTTCAAACAACTCGTAACGACGTGCCTTGAGTGAATGTAACAAGAAAATGTTAATATTGATTTTTTTTAGTTTCGTGTGCCTTATGGTGCTATATGATACCTTATTAGAACCTGCCCTAATTGATTCCATTTGATAATATATAATATTCTTTCTATGCTAAAATATTTCATGTAATATATCAAACAACTCTTAGCAACTCACCATTAGAGAATATGCAGACTAAATACTAATAATGGTTATTTGTTTAGTAGCATGTACATTAAAGCTCCCATATAATAACAAATGGTACCATTGGAATTTGCAAAGCTAAGACTTGGCATATATTATATCAAACAACTTGTAACAATGTACATTGAGTGAATATAACGAGTAAAAAATGAAAATGGTTATTGGTTTAGTTTCACGTGCCTAATTGTGCCAGATAATACCATATTAGCGTCTGCCCTAATACTTGCCATATGATAATATATGGTACCTTTTGAACTTTCAAAGCTAAGATATGGCATGTAATATGTCAAACAACTCATAACTACGTGAGATGAGCGAATATAACTAGTAACTAATGAAAATGGTTATTGGTTTAGTAGCCCGAGCCTCAATGGTGCCAGATGATACCATATTAGCACCTGCCTTAATTGTTGTCATATGATAATATATGGCACATTTTGAATTTTCTATGATAAGATATAGCAGGTAATATATCAACGAACTCGGAAAAATGTTCCATGAGTGAATACAAGGTGTAAATAATATTATAATGGTTATTGGTTAGGTAGCAATTATGATATAATGGCGCCATATGATACCGTATGGTACTATTGGAACATTCAATGCTAAAATATGGCATGAAATATATCAAACAACTCATAACTACCTGCCATGAGTAAAGAGAACGAGTAAAAAATGATAATGGTTATTAGTTTAGTAGCACGTGCCTTAATGGTGTCAGATGATACCATATAAGAATCTGCCCTAATTGTTTACATATGATAATATATGGTGCCTTAGGAACTTTCAATGCTAAGGTATGGCACGTTCTTTATCAAACAACTCGTATAACGTGCCATGAGTGAATATCACGTGTAAATAATGATATTGGTTATTGGTTTAGTAGCATGTGCCTTAATGGTGCCAGATGATCCCATATTAGCACATGCCTTAATTGTGACATATGATAATATATGATACATTTGGAACTTTCAATTTAAAGATATGGCATATAATATATCAAACAACTCGTAAACACGAGGCATGAGTGAATATAAGGAGTAAATAATTATGATGGTTATTGGTTTAGTAGCACATGCCCTACTGCTGCCTTATGATAACATATGGTATCATTGGAAGTTTTATTGCTAAGATATGGCATGCAATATACCTAACAATCGTAACAACGTGCCATGAGTGAATATCACGTGTAAATAATGATAATTGTTATTGGTTTAGTAGCAGGTGCCTTAATGGCGCCATGTGATGCCTTATTATCATCTGCATTAATTGTGCCATATGATAATATATGATACAATTGGAACTGTTAATTTAAAGATATGGCATTTAATATATCAAACAACTCGCAAAAACGTGCGTGATTGAATATAAGGATTGAATAATGATAATGGTTGTTGGTTTAGTAGCATGTGCCATGTGAAATCATATGGTACGATAGGAACTTCCAATGCTTAGATATGGCATGTAATATATCAAACCACTCGTAACATCGTGGCATGACTGAATATCACGCGGAAATAATGATAATGGTCATTGATTTTTTAGCATTTGCTCTAATGGTGCCATATGACACCAGATTAATGCGTGTCCTTATTGTGCCATACGATATTATATGGTACCATTGGAACTTTCTATGCTAAGATATGGCATGTACTATATTAAACAACTCATAACAATGCGCTATGAGTGAATATAACGAGTAAATAATGATAATGGTTATTGGTTTAGTAGCACTTGCACTACTGCTGCCCCATGATACCATATGGTACCATTGAAACTTTCAATGCTAAAATATAGCATGTAATACATCAAACAACTCATAAACCCGTGCCATATGTGAATATAACAAGGAAATAATAATAATGGTTATGGTTTAAGTAGCACGTGCCCAAATGGTACCATATGATATCATATTAGCACGTGCCCTAATTGTGCCATGTGATATTATATGGTCCCATTGGAAGTTTCATTGCAAAGATATGGCATGTTCTATATCAGGCTACTCGTAACAACGTGCTATGAGTGAAAATAATGATAAGTGTAGTACGTGCCATCATAGTGCAATATGTAACCATATATTACTATTGGAACTTTCAATGCTTAGATATGGCATATAATAAATCAAACAAATCTTAACCACTCACCATGAGTGAACATGTCGACTGAATAGTGATAATGGTTATTCGTTTAGTTGCACCTGCCCGAATGCTGCCATAACATACCATATGGTACCACTTGAACTTTCAAGCTAATATATGCTATATACTATATCAAACATCTCGTAGCAACGTGATATCAGTGACTACCACGAGCAAATAATGATATTGTTTATTGGTTTTGTAGCAAATGCCCTAATGGTGTCATATGATGCCATATGGCATGTAATATATCAAATATGATATGGCATGTAATATATCAAACAACTCATAACAAATTGCCATGAGTGAATGTAACGAGAAAACCATGATAATCGTTAATAGTTTAGTAGCACCTGCCTTAATGGTGCCAGATAATATTATTTTATCAGCTGCCCTAATTGCTGCCTTATGATACCATATGTCACCATTGGAAATTTCAATGTTAAGATATAGCATGTAATATTTGAAACAACTCGTAGCAACTTGCCATGAATGAATATAAGGACTAAATAATTATATTGGTTATTGGTTTAGTAGCACTCGCCCTATTTGATGATTCCATATGGTACCATGTGAACTTTCAATTGTAAGATATGGCATGTTATGTATGAAATAACTCGTAACAACGTGCCATAAGTGATTATAACGAGGAGATAATGATAATGGTTATTGATTTAATGTCACGTGCGCTACTGCTGCCATTAGATACCATATGAAACCATTAGAAATTTCATGCTAAGATATGGCATATACTATATCAAAAAACTCATAACAACGTGCTATGAGTTAATATCACAAGCAAATAATGATAATGGTTATTGGTTTAGTAGCACGTGCCCTAATAGTGCCATATGATACGATATTAGCACATGCCCTAATTGTGCAATGTGATATTATATGGTACCATTGGAACTTTTAATGCTAAGATATAGCATGTAATATATCAAACAACTCGCAAGAACGTACCGTAAGTGAATATAATGAGTAAATAATGATAATGTTTATTGGTTTAGTAACATGTGCCTTAATGGTGGCATATGATACCATATTAGCACCTACCCTAATTGTGCCATATGATAATATATGGTACCATTGGGACTTTCAATGAAAGATATGGCATGTTCTATATCAAACAACTCGTAACAACGTGCCATGAGTGAATCTACCGAGGAAATAATGATAATGGTTATTGTTTTAGTAGCACCTGCCCTAATAGTGCTATATGATACCATATTAGCACATGCCTTAATTGTGTCATATGATACAATTGGGACTTTCACTGTAAATATATGGCATGTAATATATCAAACAACTCGTAAGAACGTACCGTGAGTGAATATAATGAGTAAATAATGATAATGTTTATTGGTTTAGTAACATGTACCTTAATGGTGGCATATGATACCATATGGTACCAATGGAACTTTCAATACTAAGATACGGCATATAATATATCAAAGAACTCATAACTACGCGCCAGGAGTGAATATCACGAGGAAATAATGATAATTAATGCTTGTTTAATAGCGCATTAACTAATGGTGCAATATGATATCATATGGTACCAATGGAACTTTCAATGCTAAGATATGGCACGTGATATATCAAACAACTCGTAAGAACATGAGTGAATATAACGAGTAAATAAAGATAATGGTTATAGCTTTAGTAGCATGTACCCTAATGTTGTCATATGATACCATATTTGCACGTGCCCTAATTTTGCCATATTATATGGTACCGTTGGAACTTTCAATGCTAAAATATGGCATGTGCTATATCATACAATTTGTAACAACGTGCCATGAGTGAATAAAATGAGTAAATAAAGATAATGGTTATTGGTTTAGTAGCATGTTCCCTTTGGTAGTCATATCATGCCATATGGTACCATTGGAAATTTCAATACTAACATGCGGCATGTAATATATCAAAGAAGTCATAACTACGTGCCAGGAGTGAATATCACGAGGAAATAATGATATTTCTTACTGGTTTAGTAGCGCATTAACCCTTTCAGGACGGGAAAAGTTTGATCTAAAACGGGAAAATTGCGCTAATTTATTCAAAAAATTTTTCTAGCCAAAGTATATCTATTTATGGCGAATTTATTTTTGCATAGTTTTTAATGATGTTTAGACCACTATATGAAACTATATATTTTATATTATGTGCATAAATTATTTATAAAAAAATACAAATATGAGTAAAGAAAAATTAATCTTGTTTTAATGAATTTTTAGGAAAAAAACGAAAATTATTTCCAATTAGTAAGTTAGGCCGAAAATGTGAAGTATTTCATTGTCTGTATGAGAATTAAAAAATAAATAAGAAATTTTATTTATTATCAATGTTATGAATTTTTTTTCATAACTATTCGGAGATTTCAGGGGTTTGAAGTTGGACCATGATGTAATTTATTGCTAGTTGACGTAATCGCGTAGATTTAAATACAACCAATCAAAATCCAGGCCCTGTCTCTATCCACCAGAAAGCTCTTGAGAATGAGATTTTATGTGCAATTTATACAAAAAAGTAGCGCTTGTAAATTGCATATATGCTAAAATAAAATTAAATATTCATTTATTATTATAAAATTTGTATTATTTTTTATAACATTCAATGACATGTGTTTATAAACTTGAAAATTCATATAGAAACAAACGAGTACTCTTTATATTTTCAAATGAAGTTAATTGAAAATGAATTTTTGCGCGAATTTTAAAAAAATTTACAATCATTTTGGATATTATAAACATAATTTTACAATATATTTTAATTTAAAATTAAAAGCATTTATTACAATTTGGTGCATAAACGAAAAACAATTTATGCAATATAATGAAACTTAAACTAAAAATATCTAACTATAACATAAACATTCCGAATGCATATACTAGTCCTAGGTTTAGTACCACCTGCCCTAATAGTGCTATATGAGACAATATTAGCACCTGCCCTAATTGTGCTGTATGATAATACATGGTACCATTGGGACTTTCAAAGTAAAGATATGGCATGTAATATATCAAACAACTCGTAAGAACGTACCGTGACTGAATATAACGAGTAAATAATGATAATGTTTATTGCTTTAATAGCATGTGCCTTTATGGTGGCATATGATACCATATTAGCGCTGCCCTAATTCTGCCATATGTTAATATATGGTACCATTGTGACTTTCAATGTAAAGATATATCATACAATATATCAAACAACTCAAACAACATGACTGACTATATGGAGTAAATAACGATAATGGCTATTGGTTTAATAGAATGTGCCCTAATGGTGCCATATTATACCATATGGTACCATTGGAACTTTCAATACTAAGATACGGCATGTAATATATCAAAGAACTCATAACTACGTGCCATGAGTGAATGTAAGAAAACATTATTGATAATGAATATTGGTTTAGTATCACGTGCCTTAAAGGTGCCATAATATACCATATTAGCTCCTACCCTAGTTGATGCCATATTGAAATATTTAATTCATTTGGAACTTTCAATGTTAAGATATGGCATATAATATATCAAACAACTCGTATCAACGTGCCATTAGTGAATATAATGAGTAGATAATGATAATGGCGTTAGTTTAGTAGAATGTGCCCTAATGGTTTCATATGATGCCATATGATGTTTTTGGAACTTTCATTGATAAGATATGGCATGTAATATATTAAACAAATCATAAGTAAGAGCCATGAGTGAATATAACGAGTAAATCGTGATAGCGGTTATTGTTTTAGTAGCACGTTCCCCGATGGTGCCATATGATACCATATTAGCACCTGCCCTGATTGATATTTTGTGATAATATATTGTACCTTTGGAACTTTCAATGCTAAGATATGGTATGTGCTTCATAGAGCAACACGTAACAACGTGCCATGAGTGAATATAACGATTAAATAATGATAATGGTTATTGGTTTAGTGCCCTAATGTTGGCAAATGATACCGTATGGTACTAATGGAAAATGAAATGGTAAAATTTGGCATATAATATATCAAACAAGTCGTATCAACGTCCCATGAGTGAAATTAATGTGTAAATAATGATAATGGTTTTGGTTTAGTAGTTCGTGCCCTAATGGTGCGCTATGATACCGTGTGGTATAATTGGAAAATTCACTGCTTAAATTTGGCATGTAATATATCAAACAACTCGTAACAACGTACCATTAGTGAATATAATGAGTAAATAATGATAATGGTTATTTGTTTAAAATCACGAGACCTATTCGTGCAATATGATAAAATATTGTACCATTGGAACTTTTATGGTAAGATATGGCATATACTATATCAAACAACTTGTAAAAACCTGGTATGAGTGATTTTAAAGATTAAATAATGATAATTGTTATTAGTTTAGTATAACCTGCCCTAATAGTGCTATATGATACAATATTAGCACCTGCGCTAATTTTGCCGTATGATAATATATTGTACCATTGGGACGTTCAATGTAAAGGTATGGCATGTAATATATCAAAGAACTCCTAACTACGTGCCAGGAGTGAATATCACGAGAAAATAATAATAATTCTTACTGGTTTAGTAGTGCATTAACTAATGGTGCAATATGATACCATATGGTACCAATGGAACTTTCAATGATAAAATATATTAAAGATAATGGTTATAGGATTAGTAGCATGTGCCCTAATGTTGTCATATGATTCCATATTAGCAGTGCCCTAATTTTTCCATATAATATTATACGGTACCGTTGGAACTTTCAATGCTAAATAATGGCATATCAAACAATCTGTAACAACGTGACATGAGCGAATATAATGAGTAATGGTTATTGCTTTAGTGGAAAGTTCCCTAATGGTGTTATATGATGCCATATGGTAACATTTGAACTTACAATGCTAATATATGGCACGTAATATATCAAACAACTCATAAGAACGTACCGTGAGTGAATATAAAGAGTAAATAATGATAATGTTTATTAGTTTAGTAGCATGTGCCTTAATGGTGCCATATGAAACCATATTAGCACCTGCCCTAATTGTGTGATATGATAATATATGGTACCACTGGGACTTGCAATGTAAAATATGGCATGTAATAGATCAAACAACTTGTAACAACATGCCATGAGTGAATGTAATAAGAAAATGTTGATAATGATTTTTTTTAGTTTCACGTGCCTTAATGGCGCTATACGATACCATATTAGAACGTGCTTCAATTGATTCCTTATGATAATATATAATACCATAGGAGCTTTAAATGCTAAGATATGTCATGTAATATATCAAACAACTCGTAACAACGCACCATGACTGAATATAAAGACTGAATAGTAATAATGGTTATTTGTTTAGTAGCACGTGCCCTAATGATGTCATATGATGCCATATGATACTATTGGAAAATTCAATGCTAAAATATGGCATGTAATATATCAAACAACTTGTAACAATATGCCATGAGTGAAGGTAATAAGAAAATGTTGATAATGATTTTTTTTAGTTTCACGTGCCTTAATTGTGCTATACGATACCATATTATAACGTGCTTTAATTGATTCCTTATGATAATATATAATACCATAGGAGCTTTAAATGCTAAGATATGCCATGTAATCTATCAAACAACTCGTAACAACGCACCATGACTGAATATAAAGACTGAATAGTAATAATGGTTATTTGGTTAGTAGCACGTACCCTAATGCTCCCATATAATATTAAATGGTACCATTGGATCTTCCAATGCTAAGATATGGCATGTAATATATGAAACATATTGTAACAAGTTGCCATGAGTGAATATAACGAGTAAATAATGATAATGGTTATTAGTTTAGTAGAAAAAGCATTAATAGTTCCAGATATAATATATTAGAACCTGCCCTAATTGTTGCCATATGATAATATATGGTACATTTGGAATTTTCTATGATAAGATATGGCAGGTAATATATCAAACAACTCGTAAAAGCGTTCCATGACTGAATACACGGAGCAAATAATGAAAATGGTGTTGGGTTAGTAGCAGGTGCCCTAATGGTGCTATATGATACCGTGTGGTATAATTGGAAAACTCAATGCTAAAATTTGGCATGTAATATATTAAACAACCTGCCATTAGTGAATATCAATTGTAAATAATGATAATAGTTTTTACTGTATTACCACGTGCCCTGATGGTGTCTTATGATGCCATATGATACCATTGGAACTTACAATGCTAAGAAATGTCATGTAATATATCAAACAAATCGTACCATCGTTCCATGAGTGAATATCACGATAAAATAATGATAATGGTTATTGGTTTAGTAGTACGTGCTCTAATTGCGCCATATGATACCATATTAGCATGTGCCCTAACTGTGCCATATTTTATTATATTGTACCGTTGGAACTTTCAATGCTAAAATATAGCATGTGCTATATCAAACGATTTGTAACAGTGTACCGTGAGTGAATATAATGAGTAAATAACGATAATGGTTCTTGGTTTAGTAGCACTTGCCCTAAAGGTGTTATATGATGCCATATGGTAACATTTGAACTTACAATGCCAATATATGGCATGTAATATATAAAACAACTCGTAAAAACGTACCGAGAGTAAATATTACGTATAAATAATGATAATGGTTATTGGTTTAGTAGCATGTGCCCTAATGTTGTCATATGATACCATATTTGCACGTACTCTAATTGTGCCATATGATACCATTTTAGCACGTCCCCTAATTGTGCCATATAATATTATATGGTACCATTGGAATTTTCAAAACTAAAATATAGCATGTACTATATCAAACAACTCGTAACGATGTGCCATGATTGAATATAATGATTAAACAACGATAATGGTTATTGGTTTAGTAGCACATGCCCTAATGGTGTTAAATGATGCCATATGGTAACATTTGAATGCTAATATACGTCATGTAATATATCAAACAACTCGTAACAACGTGCCATGTGTGAATATAAGGAGTAAATAATATTAATTTTGTTTTAATTAGTAGCTCGTGCCCTACTGCTGCCATATGATTACATATCCTACAATTAGAACTTTCAATGCTAAGATATGGCTTGTAATATATCAAACAACACGTACCAACCTGCCACGAGTGAATATGATTAATATATAATGATAATAGCATTGGTTTAGTACC
>JAHWFO010061329.1:21618-58853 GCA_023313115.1 Rhysida immarginata
GCACCTGCCCTAATTGTGCCATATGATAATATATGGTACCATTGGGACTTTCAATGTAAAGATATGGCATACAATATATCAAACAACTCTAACATCGTGCCATGAGTGACTATCAGGAGAAAATAATGATAATGGTTATTGGTTTAGTAGCATGTGCCCAATGGTGCCATATGATACGGTATGTTACAATTGGAACTTTAAGTACTAAGATACGGCACGTAATATATCAAACAACTCGTACCAACGTGCCAGGAGTGAATATAACGAGTATATAATGATAAAGGTATCGGTTTAGCAGCAGGTGCACTAGTACAGCCAAATGATATGTTATAGTACCATAGAAAGTTTCAATGAAAAAGTATGACAAGTAATATATCAAACACTCGTAACGATGTGCCATAAGTGAATATAATGAATAAATAATGATAATGGTTATTGGTTTAGTAGCACGTGCCCTAATGGTGCCATATGATACAGTATGGTACTATTGGAACATTCAATGCTAAAATATGCCATGAAATATATCAAACAAATCGTAACTATGTGCCATGAGTGAATATCACTTATAAATAATGAATATCACTTGTGGCACGTACCCTAATTGTGTCATATGATGCCATATTTTGGATCTGGAACTTTCAATGCTAATACATGGCATGAAATATATCAAACAATCGTAACAACGTGTAAATTACCATAATGGTTATTGGTTTAGTAGCACGTGCCCTAATGGTGTTATATGATGCCATATTTGCATGTGCCCTAATTGTGCCATATGATAATATATGGTACCATTGGGACTTTCAATGCAAAGATGTGGCATATAATATATCAAACAACTTTAACAACGTGCCATGAGTGACTATAAAGCGTAAATAACGATAATGGTTATTGGTTTAGAGGCACTTGCCCTAATGGTGTTATATTATGCCATATGGTAACATTTGAACTTACAATGCCAATATAAGGCATGTAATATATAAAACAACTCGTAAGAACGTACCGTGAATTAATATTACGTGTAAATAATGATAATGGTTATAGGTTTAGTAGCATGTGCCATAATGTTGTCATATGATACCATATTTGCACGTACACTAATTGTGCCATATGATACCATATTAGCACGTGCCCTAATTGTGCCATTTTGTATTATATGGTACTATTGGAACTTTCAATGCTAAAATATGGCATGTGCTATATTAAACAATTTGTAACAACGTGCCATGAGTGAATATAATGAGTAAATAACGATAATGGTTATTGGTTTAGTAGCACGTGCCCAAATGGTGTTATATGTTGAAATATTTGCATGTGCCCTAATTGAGCCATATGATAATGCATGGTACCATTGGGACTTTTAATGTAAATGTATGGCATACAATATATCAAACAACTCTAACAACGTGCCATGAGTGACTATAAAGAGAAAATAACGATAATGGTTATTGGTTTAGTAGCATGTGCCCAAAGGTGCCATATGTTACCGTATGGTACCATTGGAACTTTCAGTACTAAGATACGGCACGTAATATATCAAACAACTCGAACCAACGTGCCAGGAGTGAATATAACGAGTATATAATGATAATGGTATCGGTATAGCAGCAGGTGCACAAGTAGAACCAAATGATCCAATATGGTACCATTGAAAGTTTCAATGAAAAAGTATGACAAGAAATATATCAAACAACTTGTAACAATCTGCCATGAGTGAATATAACGAGTATATAATGATAATGGTTTTGGTTTATTAGCAGGTGCCATAGTGGAGCCAAATGATACAATATGGTACCATTGGAAGTTTCAATGAAAAAATATTACAAGTAATATATCAAACAACTGTTAACGATGTGCCATAAATGAATATAATGAATAAATATGATAATGGTTATTGGTTTAGTAGCAAGTGCCTTAATGGTGCCAGATGATATCATATTAGCACCTGCCCTAATTGTTGCCATTTGGTAATATATGGCACCTTTGGAACTTTCAATGTTAAGATATGGCATGCAATATGTCAAGCAGGTCATAACTACGTGCCATGAGTGAACATCGCGAGGAAATAATTATAATTTTTATTGGTTCAGTAGCACATATAATGGTGCAATATAACTTATGATAAAATTGGAACTTTATATTAATAATATATTAAACAAATCGTAAGTAAGAGCCATGAGTGAATGTAACGAGTAAATATTGATAACGGTTATTGTTTTAGTAGCAAGTTCCCCGATGGTGCCATATGATACCATATGGTACTATTGGAAAATTCACTGCTAAAAGATGGCATGTATTATATCGAACAACTCGTAAGAACATGCTATGAGTGAATATAACGAGTAAATAAGAATAATGGTTACTGGTTTAATAGCACGTGCCTTAATGGTGCAATATGATACCATATTAGCAACTGCCCTATCGATGCTATATGATAATATATTGTACCATTGTAAAATCGAATTGTAAAATGCAAATCTACAGTTTTATTCCGATCTTGATGAAATTTTGTGTACTTGACCTTCAAACCATGAGGAAGGTCACTGTTAACCACAGATTTCGGAAAATAATAATTATCGTTAAAAAATCGATATTCATGGTTATGAAAGGGCATATTAATTAGAAATATCTCATGACCAACAATGCAAGGCAAAGTTTGTACAACAATAGGTATCAACAATGGTATCAACACGCAATTCACAACTCTCTGAACGGACCAACTAAAAAATATATCATGACCAACAATGAAAGGAAAAGTTTGTGCAAGAATAGGTATTAACAATGGTGTCAAAACGGAATTCATACCATGGTCGGACCAGCGACAGATATCTCATGACCAACAGTGCAAGGCAAAGTTTGTG
Source organism: Rhysida immarginata (assembly GCA_023313115.1). Lineage (NCBI taxonomy): Eukaryota > Metazoa > Arthropoda > Chilopoda > Scolopendromorpha > Scolopendridae > Rhysida > Rhysida immarginata. The sequence continues at coordinate 24,480 of JAHWFO010061329.1, forward strand.
CAACAATAGGCCCGTGGTGTTCGCATCAACAATGGTGTCAATACGCAGTTCACCAATTATAATGAGCACAAAATTATTCAAAGAATTATAACAATGAACATAAAATCATGATGCAATGACAGAACATTCGTTTCCAAGAATTATTAATAATGAACAGGAAATGGATATAATAGGAGGTACACATGTCTTCCTTCAGCTCCCTATAGAGCGTTCAGACGATCAGGAAAAGTGTCTTTGTTTCTTTGTGTATGTATGTCGCTTTACCTCCAAGCGTAATTATCCCAGGCAACGCCAGGTCCTCTGCTTGTCACGAATAAATAGTAATAATGGTTGTTGTTTTGTAACTCCTTCCCTAACCGTGCCATATACATTATATGATCACAAATATCCGGACACATGCACGTTTGCGCTCTAGCCACGATTTCATGGAAATCAATAGGGCGTTGCACATCCCTTTGGCCGAATCACAGCGTCCACCCTTCGGGGAAGACTTTCCACCAAATGTTGGTAGGTACTTTCCGGAATTTTCCTCCCGAAGAGTGAGAATCAGTTCAGGTACAGAAGTTGGCCCGCAAGCAACTTTCCAGTTGATCCCACAGACTCTCTATAGGATTGAGGTCGGGACTTTGTGCCAGCCAACCCATTTCTTCGACACCTGAGTCCGCAAACCACTGCTGTACACTCCTCGCTTTGTGGCACGGAGCATTGTCGTGTTGGTAGAGAAATGGCCCGTTTCCGAAAAATTGCCACAACGTTGGAAGTGCACAGTTTTCCAAAACATTCAGATAACGGTCAAAGTTCATGATTCCTGGCACAGGAACAAGCTGGCCCAGTCCGTACCATGAAAATGAGCCCCATACCATGACTCCTCCTCCTCCAAACTTGACTGTGGGCTCTGTGCACTAAGGTAACAAGCGTTCTCCAGGTATGCGCCAAACCCAAACTCGTCCATCGGATTGCCAGAGTGTGTAGCGAGATCCGTCTGTCCACATTACACGTTTCCATTGTTCCATTGTCTAGTTTCTGTGGGCTTTGCACCACTCCGGACGTCGCTTGGCGTTGACCCTACTGACGTGGGGCTTTTGGGCAGCAGCACGGCCATGGAATCCCATCGTGTGCAGTTCCCGACGAATTGTCATGGTACTGGCATCATTTGCAGAAGCGTTTCGAAACTCTGTGGCAATTTTTTCCGCCGAGGACTTCCGGTTGCTGCGGGTGACACGACGAAGCACTCGACGGTCTCTGTCCATTAGTTTCTTGGGTCTACCGGTTCGTTGTTGAACTGTTGTTTATCACTGGGTCTTCCATTTCATAATGACATGGCCTACTGTTGACTTGGGTATCTGAAGACGGCTGGAAATGTCACGCACGGACTTGCCGCATAGGTGACATCCAACGATGGTTCCACGTTGGAACTCACTGAGCTCTGCCGAACGACCCATTCTTGCCAATGTCCAAGCAGAGTTGTGTCTGAAGGTGTGAATAGCTATTTAAATGATGTGCAAGTCATTATCATGTGACATTGGGCCAATCGATGATCTGTGAGGGATGTCCGGATATTTTTGATCATATAGTGTATTATAAGGCACTATTGGAACTTTTAATTCAAAGATAAGGCATGTAATATATCAAACAACCTGTAACATCGTGCCATGAGTGAATATAACCAGCAAATAATGATAACGGTTATTGGTTTTGTAACTAGTGCCCTATAGGTGCCATATGATACCATATGGTACCATTCAAACTTTCAATGCTAATATATGGCATGTAATATATCAAATATCTCGTAACGACATGTAATAAATGAATATAACGAGTAAATAATAATAATAGTTATTGGTTTAGTAGCATGTGCCCTATTAGTGCCATATGATACCATATGATACCTTCGGAACTTTTAGTGCTTAGATATGGCATATAATAATATAATAAGATAAAAACCAAATTACCTTAACTGTGGATAAATAACATCAATGGTAACACAAAGAGCCAAAACCGCGGTTTTGTTGTGGAAAATCGGTTTTGGCTCTTTGTGTGACCATTGATGGCATATAATATATCAAAGAACTTGTAACCACGAGCTATGAGTGAATATAACGAGTAAATAATGATAATAATTATTGGTTTAGTAGCACGTGCCCTAATGGTACCATATGAATTTATATGGTATCATTGTAACTTATATTGCTAAGATATGGTATGCAATATATCAAACAACTCATAACTACATATACAAAGTGAATATTACGAGTACATAATGATAATGGCTATTGGTTTAGTAGCAACTGCCTTACTGGTGCCATATGATACCATATGGTACCATTGGAACATTCAATGCTAAGATGTTACATGTAATATATCAAACAACTCGTGATGACATGTAATGAGTGATTATGATGTGTAAATAATGGGTTAGGGTCATAATCCCGACAGCCACAATCCCGACACCCAGAATCCCGACAGCCACAATTCTGACAAGCCAAAATCCCAACAAGCCAAAATCCTGACAGGCCAAAATCCCGACAAGCCAAATTCCTGAGAGGCAACATACAAGTTACAATCAAGTATTCCCGACAGGTTACAAAATCACGTTTTCCCGACAGGTTACAAAATAACGTATTCCCGACAGGTTACAAAATCACGTATTCCCGACAATTTACAATCTATTGTCCCGACAAAGCGAATCCCATTTATTTCTATTATGTTTCATGGGAGTGCTATTATATGCGGATTGTTTTGTATGCGAAGTTGGACTGTAACATTTTTTTTCAGTAATTCTGTCATCTTGATTCTGTATGTGTACAATTTTATCATTGGTCGTTTCTCTCGTCTTATCTCATCACTTTTTCATGCTCTTTTTCTAATTCATTACAAGCTTGCGGATTATCTGTTCGTTATGGAAACGATGAACAATTCAGCTTATTGTTAAGTCATTTATTTGCGCTGGCGTTTGTCCCAGCTAACGAAATGCCAGCATCATTTGACATCTTAAAAGCTGAGATGCCTCCCGAATCTATAGATGTGGTGAACTGGCTCGAAGAAAAACTACGGGAGAATAAGACGCCGAAATCGTGGACAAGTTATACGTTCTCCGCCTATATTTCCATCCGCATTGTGGAGTGTCGCTAATTCAATTGAGCCTGGCTTTCCTCGTACTCAGAATGCCGTAGAAGCCTGGCACAGTAGATGGGAGACATTGCTTGGCCACAGTCATGTTGGTCTTTTCAAATTTATACAAGAGCTTCAAAAAGAACAACAACGAGTAGATTTAGAAGTGGAAAGTATTTTTTGCAGTCAGCCATATCCTACTCCGAAGAGAGCTATACTAGACAGATAGAGAAGACTTATGGCAGTATTTAGAGACAGTAAACCGACTATTGATGGAATATCTGGAATGGTATTGCACATAACGTCCCATTTTGATTAAAGGTAATAAATATTTTATTGAATCGCAATTTATTGAACAATGTATTGAAACAGAACCTAAAGATAATTATAAAGCTAATAAAGCAAATGATAAAATTGTATACATACAGAATCAAAAACAAGAACACTCCGCATATAACAGCACTCCCATAAAACATAATAGAAATAAATGGGATTCTTCTTTGTCGTGATAATAGATTGTAACCTGTCGGGAATACGTGGCTTGTCGGGATTTTGGCCTGTCGGGATTTTGGCTAGTCTTGATTTTGGCCTGTCGGGATTGTGGCTGTCGGGATTGTGGCCCGCATCCGTAAATAATGATAATGGCTATTGGTTTAGTAGCAGGTGCCCTAATGGTGCCATGTGTTACCATTGGAACTTTCAAAGCTAAGATATGGCGTTTAAATTATCAAGCAACTCCTTACGATTTGTATCAAGAGCATAATCTATTGTTGTCCATAGTTTATTTGTATCAAGAGCATAATTCTGTTAGGCTTAATGGTATCTAAAACTCATTTTACTGCTATACATATTTCTAATTGATAGTAGTTAATCGCTTGATTCAATAGTAGATGATAACGTAGAAGCTCTTTAGTAATTTAATATGAAAAAATAATAGATGCTTAAACATAATGCTTCTGCAATTGCGGCTCACTTCCTTTAACATTATGTCTAAAATTCTTACAAATAAAGAACTTTTATTTTTTTAAATGTATGAGGAATAACTTCACTCTCCATTTACTTTTTAGTTCTTCATGTTTATTCGTTTAAATTCCCTCTATACATTAGCTTATTTGAATAGTAATTTAAAATTTAGTTTTCATATTTATTTATTTACTCTCAAGTGGTTTAAAATGATGGTTATTTCTATATATACATGTACGATGCTATAACTCGAAAATCTGCTCCCTTTAATCGCTTTGGCGGTATAAACATTTTTGTTTAGTTTATTTTTACTTTTTGACAGCGACTACTAAGGTCATTTTGCGCCTTTTACGCAAGCTAAATCTGTACGCAACCCGGGACAAACACAAACATTCATGCCCACGGCGACATTTGAACCTAGGACCATGTGGACTCGAGAACTACAAAGCCTATGCTCTAGCCCTTTCGGCCATCTGTGCGGCTATTATTGTTTAGTGGAATTATGATGGTCTATTATAACTTTCAATTCCAGGCTATGGCATGTAATGTATCAAAGAGCTTGGAGTGATGAGTAATAAATTATTATAAAATGTAATTTAATGATAGCCCAAATTATTTAATTGGTATGTGGTTTAATGGAACCATGATAGTCTATTGGAACTTTCAATGCTATGCTATAGCATATAGTATATCAAACAGCTAGTATAACGAGTAATGAATTAATATATCGTAAAAGAAATGGACAAGCGCGAGTCGAACTCGCGTGGAGAGGGTTCCGTACGGCGAATGTGTTATCTACCATGTTTTTTTTTAAAATCTGACCCAAATTTGTAAAAAATATATGTATGGTACCGGATTGTAGAGGGAAATTGCTGAATATATTGCCTATTGCTGAATTCTATCTTGTCGAATATTCTTGAATACGAGGAGTAAGACCGAGTGACAGAAGGTATTCTGATATTTCATTTTTTGATTTGTTCTTAAAATTAATATTGAAGTCTCCTGCTATAACTAGGAAGCCATGAATTTCATTTGCTGGCAAGTTGGAGCGGAGTTCAGTCTTTAAACTAATTTAACATGGATAAATCATTTAATACTTTAATATGTTCAATCTTTATAATTACATGTACAGCTTCATTTCAATTCAATGGAATATTTCAAACGATGTTGGTTTTCCAAGTGTCAGGTTCAATTCTCACCAAAAGTTTGAAGTTTTATAATTTGCGGCATAAATCAATTTAATGCCCCTTTTTTCAGCATTATCCCCAATAAATTTGATTAAGATAACTCTCTTTTTCTACCTGTCAACCCTTTTTAAATGCAAAGTGGTCGTTTTAAATTAATGGAATACTGCAAAAATCAATTCACAAATTTATTTAAAGTGTTTGTAAACTTATATTGAACACCCAACATGAAAAGAAACAATAATTTTTACCTCCTCTGAAATATTTGGCATTTATTAATAGGCAGTTGGACCACCTTTGGTTTCATATAGAGCCTTCACTTTTCTAGGCATTGATTGAATTAGTTACTCACACTGCACAGGAAAAATTGCGTCCCAGATTTCATCAACATGCTTCATTTACGTCTTTAGTGCCTGGTCGGCCAGCAGCAATGCTCTTTTTTACTATTGCCCAAAGTTTTTCAATGGGATTGTGATCAGGCGTGTTGCCTGGCCACTTCAATACAGTCATCTGATGGCTTTCCAACCATTCCTTGGTTGATCTGGATGCGTGGACGGGGGCCAAATCCTGTTGGAAAGCCTAGCTTCTCCTGCTGGAATAAGCAATGTCCCCAAGATTGCTTTATAGGACTCGGAATTAACCTTTAAGTTGATAAAACATTTTATCAACAGCATTAGCACTCATGCAGCCTCACACCATTACACTTGCGGTATATTTCACTGAACATTTCAAGCAAGATGCATAGCTATTTTCATGCTTTCTGCGCCAAACACGTGGCCTTTGATCACCAAACGCTATGGAGAGCTTGTTTCATCCGAAAAAAATCACTTTAATCCAATCATCATAAGTCCAGTGCCGTCGCTCTTTCGCCCATTCATATCTCTTCTTTTGTGCAGCAATTAGATGAGGCTTGATTTTTGACACACGCGACCGGAATGCTGAAATAAGGGACAATATATTGATTTATGCCGCAAATTATAAAACTCAAAGTTTTGAACCTGAAACTTGGAAAATCAGCATAATTTGTAATCTTTCATTAAATTGAAATAAAGTTGTATGTTCATTTTAATTGACTTACTTACTGAAACATAAAATGTAACTATCAGTGTAAATTCAGGTAAATGAGATAAGGGCAAACTAATAAAACCTTAGACCACTTCCACGCCGTCTATATTGGATTGAAGATGTTTATTCCAAACGGATTAGGCGTTTATCAATGCTTTCCAAGTCAATTGATGTTTGTTTTCTAGTTGTGTGTTGGTGCTTATCGACTTCAAGCGATTCCAATCAAATTCTTTGACAATCAGTATGCGTACCAATGACTTGACCCGTGAAAAAGCCATATATGACATTCCAGCAGCAAAGTCTGACTTGCCGAAATCAATACACGCATTTTGAAGCGACATGCTTTGTGATTTGTGAATTGATATGGCATATGCAACATAAAGTGGAATTTGTTTTCGTGTGCATGCCACATTTGACACCTACGTTCAGCAACAATATATGGACACCTACGTTACGAAGGCATGATTCGTTGTGTTCCGAAATTTCCTTATTGCGAGACAACAATGTAATGGCATTAGAAAACTGGGCTTTCTCGTTAAGATTATAACTTACAAATCTAGATTTTAACAGAAGAAAGTTAACTCCTTTTCAACTGCCATGGTCATATCAGTCTGGCGTTATGGGGGCAGCAAATTTTGCCTCGCAAGGGTTCTTAAACGTGCAGCCGTCAAACGACTACACGGGACCATCGGCTATATTTCTCTTTTGAAGGAAGTGCGTGATCTCAGGATTTTCCCCCTGAAAAAATCCTCGTCGTCCTCGGCCCGGGTCGAAACCGCGTCCTCAGGCTATTGTTTAGTTAAACCATAATGGCCTATTGGAACTTTCAATGCTAGGCTACGGCATGTGAATTATCAAACAGGTTGGAATGACGAGTTATGACTGAATATAACGTAAAATTAATGATAGTCAAATTTGCTTCAAAGATATATTCTTAATTTGAAACATAATGGTCTATTGGAACTTTCAATGCCAGGCTAAGGCATGTAATAAATCAAACAGGTTACACTGACGAGTAATGTATGAATGAGCATAAAGTAAAATTAATTATAGCCAAAATTAGTTCAAAGATAAGTGGTTTAGCCGAACCATGATCGTCTATTGGAAGTTTCAATGCTAGGTTATGGCATGCAATATATCAAACAGCTTGGAATGATGAGTAGTGGATGAATATAACGTAAAATTAATGATAATCTAAATTTCTTCACAGATACATTGTATAGTGGAACCATAATAATCTATTGGAAATTTTAATGCTAGGCTACGGCATGTAATGTATCGAACAAGTTACAATGACGAGTAAGGAATGAATGAATATAACGTAAACTTAACTAGAATCCAAATTGGTTCAAAACTAGGTAGTATATTGGAACCATGTTAGTCTATTGGAAGTTTCAATCCCAGGATTGGGCATGTAATATATCGAACAGGTTGGAATCACAAGTAATGAATGACTATGACGTAAAAGTAATGACTGTCCAATTTGGTTAAATGGTACGTAGTTTAGTGGAACCAAGATGGTCTTTTTGGATTTTAAATCCTAGGCTACTGCATGTAATGTAACAGAGAAGTTGGAATGACGAGTAATGAATGAATATATCATAAAATTAATGATATTCCATATTTCTTCAAAGTTATACGGTTTATTTGAACCATTTTGGTTTCTTGGTATATTTAATGCTCGTCTATGGCATGTATAAATCAAACAGCTTGGAATGACGAATAAAGAGTGAATATGACGTAACAGTAATGATTTTCCTAATTGGCTCAAAACTACATGGTATAATGGAACTATGGTAGTCTATTGTAACGTTCAATGCTAAAATGGAATGATGAGTAATGAATGAATACAACGTAAAATTAATTATTGTCTAAATTGGTTGTATGGTACGCGGTTTAGTGGAAACATTATGGTTTCTTAGTACGAGGCATGTTTTTTAAGTAAGTACCGTTTTGCGATTCCGCCGCCGCAGCGCTACGGTCGGCGTTCCGCGCATGCGCGCTGGTTAACGACATCTCTTGTCTACGCACTGACGCCATTACAGTCTGATTCTTCATTGTATACGTTGTTTACTGAGTGTTTAAGATGCCTCCGACAATCGTGAGTCCCGGCGATTGTGAAGTACGGGCTGTTATACGATTTCTTAGTGCTAAAGGCGTAAAACCGATCGATATTCATCGTGAGATCTGTGAAGTGTACGGACAAAACATTATGAGTGATGGAATGGTAGGGAAATGGGTGAGAGCATTTAAAGATGGCCGCACAAATGTGCATGATGAAGAATGGAGTGGGCGTCCTTCGGGCGTTAATGAAGATTTGGTGCAGAAAGTGCACGAAAAGGTGAGAGAAAACAGACGCTTTACAATTTCATCATTGTGCGACTGCTTTCCTAGTGTTTTGTATCGCATTGTGACCGAGAACTTGAATTACCGGAAATTGTGTTCACGTTGGGTTCCAAAAATGTTGACGGATTTGCACAAAACCCAACGTTTAGGCAGTGCATTGACTTTCCTTGAGCGGTACCACAATGAAGGTGAAGATTTTTTAGACCAAATTGTTACTGGTGACGAAACATGGGTGGCTTACGTCACACCAGAATCGAAACAACAATCCATGGAATGGCGACATTCATCATCACCCAAAAAAGTGAAGTTTAGGCAAACAATTTCTGCCCGGAAAATCATGTGCACAGTTTTTTGGGACAGAAAAGGAGTATTGCTAGTGGAGTTTCTGCCTCGTAATGAGACAATCAATGCAGCGTCTTATTGTGAGACATTGAACAATCTGCGTCGTAGAATCCAGAACAAAAGACGTGGCAAGTTGAGTAAGGGTATCGTTTTGCTGCATGGCAATGCCCGTCCACATGTGGCTAATCGGACCAAAGATCTCATCAAATCTTTTAAATGGGAAACTCTAGATCATCCTAAATACAGCCCTGATCTGGCGCCCAGCGACTACCATTTGTTCCTGCACTTGAAGAAACACCTGGGTGGTCAGCGTCTTCAAGACGATAACGAAGTCAAAACATTTGTGATACAGTGGTTAACAAGTCAGGCGGCAGAATTTTATGAGGAGGGTATTCAAAAACTGGTGCCACGTTATGACAAGTGCCTCAATATTCACGGAAATTATGTAGAAAAGTAGATTAAGGTACAGGCTTTCATGTAAAAATAAAATTATTGCGATATCTTTGCACGTCTTTTTTTAATTCCAAAACGGTACTTACTTAAAAAACATGCCTCGTATATTCAGTGCTAGTCTTTGGCATGTAATTTCATCTAACCGCTTGGAATCACGACTATTGAATGAATATAACTTAAAATTTATGATATTCAAAATTTGTTCATTGGTATGTGGTTCAGAGAAACCAAGATAGTTTTTTTGGAATTTAAGTGCTAGGCTATAGCATGTAATATATTAAACAGCTTGGAATGACGTGTAATTAATGGATATAACCTAAAATTAATGGTTGTATTAATTGGTTTTAGGGTACGTGGTTTAGTTGAATCCTGATTGTCTATTGAAACCTTCAATGCTAAGCTATGGCATATATTATGTATAACAGCTGGAATGAGGAATAATGAATGAATATATCGTAAAATTAATGATAGCCCAGATAAGTTCATTGCTATGTGGTTAAGTGGAACCATGGTGGTCTATTGGAAATTTCAATGCTAGGCTATGGCATGCATTATATCAAAAAGATTGGAATGACAAGTGATGAATGAATATAACGTTAAATTTTTTATAGTACAATTTGGTTGATTTGAATGTTGTGTAGAGGAACAGTGATGGTCTATTAGAACTTTCAATGCTAGGATATGGCCATTAATATGTAAAACAGCTTCATATGTAGTGTAATGAATGAATATAACGTAAAATTAATGATAGACCAAATTGCTTCAAAGATATATTGTTTAGTGGTTTGGTTTAGTTGGTTTGTTTTGTATGTTTGGTATTAACGTCCTTTTCAACTGCCATGGTCATTTCAGAATGGCGTTACAGGGGCCGCAAATTTTGCTTCGCAAGGGTTATTTAACGTGCAGCTTCAAACCACTACACGGGACCAACGGTTATATTTCCCATTTGAAGGAAGTGCGTGATCTCAGGATTTCCCCCCGGAAAAAAACCTCGTGGTCCGCAGCCCGGGTCGAACCCGTGTCCTCGGGCTATTGTTTAGTGGAACCATAATGGACTATTGGAACTTTCAATGCTAGGCTACGGCATATAATATACCCAACAGGTTACAATGACGAGTAATGAATGAATGAATATGACGTAAACTTTATTAGAGTCCAAACTGGCTCAAAACTATGTGGTATATTGGAACCATGTTAGTGTATTGTAACTTTCAATGCTAGGATTGGGCATGTAATTTATCGAACAGGTTAAAATTACGAGTAATTAGTGATTTTACGTGAAATTAATGATAGTGCAAATTGATTCAAAGCTAAGTAGTTCATTGGAACAATGATGATCTTTTGGAACTTTCAATGCTAGTCTATGACATGAAATATATAAAAGAACTTAGCATGATGGGTAATGAATGAACATAACGTAAAATAATGATAGTCCAAATTGCTTTAAAGGTATATTGTTTACTGGAACCATAATGGTCTATTGGAACATTTAATGCTAGGCTAATGCATGTACTATATCAAATAGGTTAAAATGACGAGTAATGCAAGAATGAATATAACGTAAAATTAATGATAGTCTAAATTGGCTCAAATCTACATGTTTTATGGAACTACGATAGCCCATTAGAATTTTCAATGCTAGTCTATGGCATGTAATATATCAAACAGCTTGGAATCACGAGTAATGAATTAATACAACGTAAAATTTATGATTCTCTAATTTGGTTGAATGGTACGTGGTTTAGTTGAACCATTATAGTTTCTTGGTATATTCAATGCTAGACTATGGCATGAAATATATCAATCCGCTTGGAATGACGAGTAATGAATGACTATAACCTCAAATTAATGATAGTCCAAATTGGTTCAAATATAACTGATTTATTCGAACCATCATGGTCTCTAAGATAAAAAAAAAATTCAATGATATTATAACTGGAGATAAGCTTACCAAGCATCAGGTAATGATCTTCCTATCGAAAAATGGAAGGAAAAATTCTGTGACCTGGGTTCGAACCCGGAACCTCGGCCGTCATGGTACCAGTTAGACTATCGCAGACACACGGAGAGCCATACAGCGACAACGTGTCTTAAAGACAACCAAGTTGAAAGCCCAAAAGGAGGCGGGCACCCGGTTCACAGATCGAGAATTTTTCCTATCCAAACCATATGAAAGTTTGATGAACTCACAAGTAAATAAATAAATATAGACTGGAGATGACCATCAAACATGATGTATTAACTTTTCTCTCGAAAAACGGAAGGGCGACCTGGTTTCGAATAAGGAACCTCGACTATCATGGCCGATACTTCACCGTTTGGGTAGCGGCGCCGGCCATGACAGCCGAGGTTCCAGGTTCGAACCCAGGTCGCAGAGTTTTTCCTTCCATTTTTCGATAGAAAATTCATTACATGATGATATATTGGAACTTTTAATGCTAGGCTACGGCTTGTAATATATTAAAAAGCTTGGAATGACGTGTAATGAATAAATTTATCGTAAAATTATTGATAGTCCAAATTGGTTCACATCTACGTGGTTTAGTGGGACCGTGATGATCTATTGGAACTTTCAATGATAGGCTATATCATGTTATAAATCAATCAGCTTGGAATGACGTTTAATGAATGACTATATGGTAAAATTATTGATATTCAGATAAGGTTCAAAAGTTCGTGGTTAAATGAAACCTTGATGGTCTATGTGGACTTTCAATGCTAGGCGATGGCATCACATATTTCAAGCAGCTGGAAATGAAGTGTAACGAATAAATACAGCGTAAAATTACTGGTTGTTCATATTGGTTCAATGATACGCGTTTTAGTTGAACCATTATGGTTTCTGTGAATATTCAATGCTTGGCTATGGCATGTAATATATAAGGCAGCTTGGTTTGGTTTAGTTTGTTTGGTATTAGCGTCCTTTTCAACTGCTATGGTCATTTCAGGACGGCGTTATAGGGACCGCAAAGTTTGCTTCGGAAGCGTTCTATAGCCTTCAGCCGACAACCGACTACACGGGGTCAACGGCTTTACTTCCCTTCCGAAGGAAATGCGTGATCTCAAGATTTTCCCCCTGAAAAAATCCTCGTCTTCTTCGGCTGGGGTTCATCCGCGTCGATGGTCATCAGATGCATCAGGTTGCTTGGAATGACGTGTAAAGAATAAATATATCGTAGAATTAATGATATTTTTTATTAATAATTAGATCCAATACATCCTTGCAGGCCCTGTATGGCCAGATTCCGATGAGAACGGTCCCTGGATGGACCAAGATTGACGACTGCTTATGATTATCGCAGCAGCCAGAGGGGGAGGGTGAAGAATCGTGTCTCACTGATGATTGCCCATTCAGTGACTAGCTGTGCTTGGTGTTGGTTAACTTCACAGAACTTTTGTGCCCACCAGGCCACGGCCTCGCCTAAATTGGTTTAAAGATACATGATTTACTGGAACCATGATGGTCTATTGGAACTTTCAATGCTAGGCTTTGGCATGAAATATATCAAAGAGCTTGGAATGACAAGTAAAAATTAATATTCATTTATTTATTTATTTATTTGTAGGAAATACAGACATCCACCCAGGTCCGGTATGGCCATTGGCCGACAAGTTAGGTCCCTGGGGGGAAGCAATCTAATAGATAGTTATTAAATTGAGAACATTTGCAAAATTGGTGGGATATTAATAGGTGGATTTAGTAAGAAGAGTCTTCAGTTTGGATTTAAAGGTAGATATGGAAGGGGAAGTGCGTAATTCGGGGGTAAAAGTATTCCATAGCTTGTATCCGGAAATGGAGATACTGTAATGTTGATAAGTGTATTTTTTTGCTAACTTGGGTAGGGAATCTTTGTTACGTACATTATAAGAGTGGAGAGGGGAAGAATTATAAAAGTTAGGAGGGAGGATTACTGAAAACTTATTATTTAAGACTTTATATATGAAGCGAGTTAATTGAAGTTAATAATGAGTTAATAAATGGGAAATGGGTAATATTTCTACAGAAGGAAATAGACGGGAGACAAGGTCGGATTTATTTAAGTTTAGATAGATTCTTACGAACCATTTTTGCAAACGATGTAATCGTAATAGACTTAACATGGTGGTATGACCCCAGAATTGTATTCCATATATAAGTGAAGATTGTATTAGTGTGTAATATATAGGAGAAGTAAGATCTTTTTAGGGAGGAAGTGGAGGCGGGAAAAAATGCCTTAACGTTGATTTAATGAAGATGAGAGGATATTTATATGGGAATCCCATGAAAGGTTGTGTGAGAGATTGATGCATAGAAATTTAACATTTTAAGAAGGTTTAAGGGTCAGATTATTGTAAATTAGAGAGAAGTTCAGGAAATCTAATTTTTTGTTACGTTGATGAAAAATGATGTAAGTATATTTCTCGAAATTTGAATGTAAGCTATATAATTTGTTCCAGTTTGATAGGATGTTGAGTATATGGTTAATTGTGTTGGATTAGTGATAGAGATGAGTCGGCAAATAATAGAGTAAATTTATGATAGTCCAAATTGGTTCATTGATATGTGGTTTAGTTAAACCAAGATAGTGTTTTTGGAATTTAAATCCTAGGTTTCGTCATGGAATATATCAATAAAATTGGCAATAACGAGTAAATTATGAAAATAACGTAAAATTAATGATAGTCCAAATTGGTTCAAAGCTACGTGGTTTAGTGGAACCTTGATGGTCTATTGGAACATTCAATGCTAGGCTTCGGCATGTAATATATCAAACAGCTTGGTATGACAAGTAATGATTGAATATAACGTAAAATTTGTTGATAGTCCAAATTGTTTCAAAGGTAAACTGTTTAGTGGAACCATAATAGTCTATTGGAATTTTCAATGCTAGCATACGGCATGTAATATCAAATAAAGACGAGTAGTGAATGAATGAATGTAAATTACAATTAATAATATTCCAAATTGGCTTCAAGCTACGTGGTTAGTGGAAACATGATAGTCTATTGGAACTATAAATGCTAGGCTTGGGCAGGTAATACAGTATATCAAGCTGCTTGGAATGGCGGGTAATGAATAAATATGCCGTAAAAATAATGATTGTCCAACTTGGTTGAATTGTACATAGTTTAGTGGAACCATTATGGTTTCTTGGTATACTCAATGCTAATCTATGGCATGTAATATATCAAAAAACTTGAATGACGAGTAATCTTTATTATCTATCTTCTATCTATATATATAAAGAAGGATGTTTGTGGGTCTGTCTGTGGGTCTGTCTGTGGGTCTGTATTTTATACAAATCTACAGTTTTATTCCGATCTTGATAAAATTTCGCATACATGACCTTCAAAGCATGAGGAAGGTCACTGTCTACCTCAGATTTCGGAAAAATAATAAATATCGATAAAAAATCGATATTCATGGTTATGGCAAGGCATATTAATGAGAAATATCTCATGACCAACAATGCAAGGCAAAGTTTGAACAACAATAGGTATCAACAATGGTATCAACACGCAATTCACAAACGCTCTGCATGGACCAACAATCAATATCTCATGACTAACAATGAAAGGAAAAGTTTGTGCAAGTGTAATTATCCCGGGCAACGCCGGGTACCTCTTCTAGTCTATATATATAAAGAAGGATGTTTGTGGGTCTGTCTGTGGGTCTGTCTGTGGGTCTGTTTTTTAAACAAATCTACAGTTTTATTCCGATCTTGATAAAATTTCGCATACATGACCTTCAAAGCATGAGGAAGATCACAGTCTACCTCAGATTTCGGAAAAATAATAAATATCGATAAAAAATCGATATTCATGGTTATGGCAAGGCATTTTAATGAGAAATATCTCATGACCAACAATGCAAGGCAAAGTATGTACAACAATAGGTATCAACAATGGTATCAACACGCAATTCACAAACGCTCTGCATGAACAAACAATCAAAATCTCATGACTAACAATGAAAGGAAAAGATTGTGCAAGTGTAATTATCCCGGGCAACGCCGGGTACCTCTTCTAGTCTTCTATATATATAAAGAAGGATGTTTGTGGGTCTGTTTGTTTGTATGTTTTTTATACAAATGTACAGTTTTATTCCGATCTTGATGAAATTTCGCATACATGAACTTCAAAGCATGAGGAAGGTCACTGTCTACATCAGATTTCGAAAAAATAATAATTATCGATAAAAAATCGATATTCATGGTTATGGCAGGGCATATTAATGAGAAATATTGCATGACCAACAATGCAAGACAAATTTTTTGCAACAATGGTATCAACACGCAATTCACAAACACTCTGCACGGACCAACAATATATATCTCATGACCAACAATGCAAATAAAAGTTTGTGCAACAATAGGCCCATTGTGTTCGCATCAACAATGGTATCAACGCGCAATTCACCAATAACAATGAGCACAGAATGATGATGTAATGTTAAAGCAATCTTTCCCAGAATTATAACAATGAACATAAAATGATGATGTAATATGGATAAGTTTCAATTTGTAACAATGCATAGAATTCCTGTTATTCAAGCTTTTCTTAGAAAAGGGAGTTCTTAGTACTTAACAATTTTTTGAAAATCTTTAAAAATGATCAGTAACTGGAGATAATGGAGAGTTAGCAGACTATTGAGAAAGAGTGGAAAGACGACAGAGGAAGCACTCCTTTAGCTCGGTGATGTCCATCGTTAGAGAGGTCCAGACATTGTGAGCCTTTAAAAAGGTTTTTTTCGAATTTTCATTAAGAATTTTTACTGTATTAATTCTAAGCATTTTCATGTGTTTATTTTTAAGATATTGCAAAATTTAATTTAATTTTTTGAGATTGTTCTGTTTACATCCAAGTGTAATTATCCCGGGCAACGCCGGGTACCTTTGCTAGTCTTCTATATATATAAAGAAGGATGTTTGTGGGTGGGTCTGTTTGTCTGTACGTTTTTTATACAAATCTACAGTTTTATTCCGATCTTGATGAAATTTCGCATACATGACCTTCAAAGCATGAGGAAGGTCACTGTCTACTTCAGATTTCGAAAAAATAATAATTATTGATAAAAAATCGATATTCATGGTTATAGCAGGGCATATTAATGAGAAATATCGCATGACCAACAATGCAAGACAAAGTTTTTGCAACAATGGTATCAACACGCAATTCACAAACACTCTGCACGGACCAACAATATATATCTCATGACCAACATTGCAAATAAAAGTTTGTGCAACAATAGGTATCAACAATGGTTTCAACACGCAATTCACCAATAACAATGAGCTCAAAATGATGATGCAATGATATAGCAGTCCTTTCCAAGAATTATAACAATGCAATATGGATAAGTTTCAATTTGTAACAATGCATAGAATTCCTGTTATCGAGGCTTTTCTTAGAAAAGAGAGTTCTTAGTACTTAACAATTTCTTGAAAATCTTTAAAAATGATCAGTAACTGGAGATAATGGAGAGTTAGCAGACTATTGAGAAAGAGTGGAAAGACGACAGAGGAAGCACTCCTTTAGCTCCGTGATGTATTGAGAAAATGGGAAGCAAGTCAATAGAAGAATCGGCGACCGCTAGACTGCACAAAGTGATGAATGGCCAAGTTTTGCTTCAACACATCGAGAGAAGAGTGGAAATTGCAACAACACTAAGTATACATCTGAGGTAAGATTACGTGAGTAAGAAATTATTTAGACTAGCAGTGGCATCCTTGGAGAGGTCCAGCCATTGTGAGCCTTTAAAAAGATTTTTTTCAAATTTTCATTAAGAATTTTTACTGTATTAATTCTAAGCATTTTCATGTGTTTATTTTTAAGATATTGCAAAATTTAATTTAATTTTTTGAGATTGTTCTGTTTACATGCAAGTGTAATTATCCCGGGCAACGCCGGGTACCTCTTCTAGTCTATATATATAAAGAAGGATGTTTGTGGGTCTGTTTGTCCGTACGTTTTTTATACAAATCTACAGTTTTATTCCGATCTTGATAAAATTTCGCATACATGAACTTCAAAGCATGAGGAAGGTCACTGTCTACCTCAGATTTCGGAAAAATAATAAATATCGATAAAAAATTGATATTCATGGTTATGGCAAGGCATATTAACGAGAAATATCTCATGACCAACAATGCCATTATTAAGCAAATTTTGTACAACAATAGGTATCAACAATGGTATCAGCACGCAGTTCACTGCATGAACCAACAATATATATCTCATGACCAACAATGCAAGGCAAAGTTTGTGCAACAATAGGTCCATTGTGTTCACATCAACAATGGTATCAACGCGCAATTCACCAATAATAATGAGCACAGAATGATGATGTAATGTTAAAGCAATCTTTCCAAGAATTATAACAATGAACATAAAATGATGAGGTAATATAGATAAGTTTCAATTTGTAACAATGCAATTCAGGCTTTTCTTAGAAAAGAGAGTTCTTAGTACTTAACAATTTCTTGAAAATCTTTAAAAATGATCAGTAACTGGAGATAATGGAGAGTTAGCAGACTATTGAGAAAGAGTGGAAAGACGACAGAGGAAGCACTCCTTTAGCTCCGTGATGTATTGAGCAAATGGGAAGCAAGTAAATAGAAGAATCGGCGACCGCTAGACTGCACAAAGTGATGAATGGCTAAGTTTTGCTTCAACACATCGAGAGAAGAGTGGAAATTGCAACAACACTAAGTATACATCTGAGGTAAGATTACGTGAGTAAGAAATTATTTAGACTAGCAGTGGCATCTTTGGAGAGGTCCAGCCATTTTCGAAGATTTTTTTCGAATTTTCATTAAGAATTTTTATTGTATTAATTCTAAGCATTTTCATGTATTTATTTTTAAGATATTGCAAAATTTAATTTTTTGAGATTGTTCTGTTTACATCCAAGTGGAATTCCCGGGCAACGCCGGGTACCTTTGCTAGTCTTCTATATATATAAAGAAGGATGTTTGTGGGTGGGTGGGTGGGTCTGTTTGTCTGTATGGTTTTTATACAAATTTACAGTTTTATTCCGATCTTGATGAAATTTCGCATACATGACCTTCAAAGCATGAGGAAGGTCACTGTCTACTTCAGATTTCGGAAAAATAATAAATATCGATAAAAAATCGATATTCATGGTTATGGCAAGGCATATTAATGAGAAATATCTCATGACCAACAATGCAAGGCAAAGTTTGTACAACAATAGGTATCAACAATGGTATCAGCACGCAATTCACAAACACACTGCATGAAACAACAATATATATCTCATGACCAACAATGCAAGGCAAAGTTTGTGCAAGTGTAATTATCCTGGGCAATGCCGGGTACCTCTTCTAGTAAGTGAATAAAAGGTAAAATTTCTGACAGTCCAAATTGATCTTTGATATGTGGTTTAGATTAAGCATGAAGGTCTATTGGAACATTTAATGCTAGACTACTGCATGAAGTATATCAAACTGCATTGTATGACGAGTAATGAAAGAATATATCGTTAAATTAATGATAGTCCAAAGTTCTTCATAGCTACATGGTTTAGTGGAACCATTATAGCCCACTGGAACTTTCCATGCTAGTCTATGGCATGTAATATATCAAGCAGTTTGAAATCACGAGTAATAAATGAATATAACCTAAAATTGATGATAGTACGAATTGTTTCATTGGCATGTGATTTAGTGGAACTAAGTTGGTCTTTTTGGAACTTTCAATTCTAGGCTTTTGCATGTAATATATCAAAGAGCTTGGACCGACAAGTAATGAATGATTATAACGTGAAATTATTGTTCGTCCAAATTGGTTCAAAGCAACGTGGATTAGTGGAACCTTGATAATCAACTGGAACTTTCAATGCTAGGCTACTGCATGTAATATATCAAACAGCTTGGAATGATGAGTAATGAATGAATGAATATATCGTAACAATAATGATAGTCCAAATTGGCTCAAAGGTACGTAATTTAGTGGAACTTAGATGGTATATTATACCCGTCAATGCTAGGCTTGGGCATGTAATATATCAAACAGCTTGGATTGTACGAGGGTGGGCTGAAAAGTAATGCCTCCATGGCTGTAAATTTTTTAATTTTTAACCGATTTTCATAATTCTTTTTGTATCTGATACTCACATTTCTCCTCTATGTAATGCACTATTCACTTTTCGACATAGTCCCCATCCCTTTCCACGCATTGTACCAACGCGTGACTAGTCGGGTGAACCCGTCGGAGAGGAATTCGGGGTTGTCGTCGACACGAGGATTGAATGGCAGCTTTCTATCCTCTTCTGCAGCACGATATCGCCCGTCGCACATATCGCACATGATCGCCACACATCAGAGGGTGTTGCAGCGCCTACAGTTTAAAGATGAAAAACTGCAGTTCAAAAATGAAAGACTTTGCACCTTCCGACTTTCACCACTTCCCAAAGAGGAAAGAGCACCTTAAGAGGCATGAGTTGCGTTCTGACGACGAGGTGAAACCTGCCGTTCGGTCTTGGTGTCGACAACAAAGCCGGAATTCCCCTCTGACGGGTTCACCCGACTAGTCACGCGTTGGTACAATGCGTGGAAAGGGATGGGGACTATGTCGAAAAGTGAATAGTGCATTACATAGAGGAGAAATGTAAGTATCAGATACAAAAAGAATTTGGAAAATCGGTTAAAAAATAAAAAAGTTACAGCCATGGAGGCATTACTTTTCAGCCCACCCTCGTAGATTAATTAATAAATATGAACTTAAAATAATGATAGTCTAATTTGGTTAAATGGTACGTGGTTTATTGGAACCATTTTGGTATATTCAATGCTAGTCTATGGCAGGTAATATATCAAACAGCTTGGAATGACGAGTAAAAACGGAATATAACGTAAAATTTATGATAGTCCAAATTGGTTCTTTGGTATGTGGTTTAATCGAACCATGATGGTCTATTGGAAATTTCAATGCTAGGTTACAATATATAATATATCCAACAGGTTGGAATGGGGAGTAATGAATGAATGTACCGTTAAATTAATGATATTCCAAATTGCTTCAAAGCTACGTGGTTAATTGGATCCATGATTTTCTATTAGAACTTCCAATGCTAGGATTGGGCATGTAATATATCACACATCTTGGCATGACGAGTAATGGAAGAATATAACTTCAAATTAATGATAGACCAAATTGCTACAAATATATATTGTTTAGTGGAGCAATAATGGTTTCTTGATATTATCAATGCTAGTCTATGGCATGTAGTATATCAAACAGGTTACACTAACGAGTAACGAATAAATGAATATATCGTAAAAGTAATGATATTCCAAATTTGCCCAAAGTTAAGTGGGTTAGTGGAACCAAGGTATTCTATTGGAACTATCAATGCTAGGCTTGGCCAGGTAATAAAACAAACAGCTTGGAATGTGGAGTACTGAATGAATATAACGTGAAATTAATGAGAGTCCAAATTGGCTCAAAGCTAACTGGTTTAGTCGAACCTTGTTATTCCATTGGAACTTTCAATGCTAAGCTTGTTTATGTAATATATCAAACATTTTGGAATGATGAGTAGTGAATGAATATAACGTGAATTAATGAGAGTCCAAATTTCTTCAAAGCTATACTGTTTAGTGGAACCATTTTGGTTTCTTGGTATATTCAATGCTCGTCTATGACATGTATATATCATACAGCTTGGAATGACGAGTAATGAATAAATATGACGTAAAAATAATGATTGTCCAAATTGGTTCATTGGTACGTGGTTAAGAGGAACCATGAAGGTCTATTCGTACTTTTAATGCTAGGCTATAGCATGAAGTATTTCAAACAGCATGGTAAGACGAGTAATGAATGAATATATCGTTAAATTAATGATAGTCGATATTGCTTCAAAGCTACTTGGTTTAGTGGAACAATGACGGTCTACTGGAACTTTCAATGCTAGTCTTGGGCATGTAATATTTCAAACAACTTGACATGAGGAGTAATGAATGATAATAACGTAAAATTAATGATAGTCCAAATTGCTTATAAAGAAATATTGTTTACTGGAATCATAATGGTTTCCTGGTATTATCAATGTAGCCTGTGATATGTTGTATATCAAATAGATTATAATGCGAGTAATGAATGAATTAATATAATGTAAAATTAATGATAGTCCAAATTGTTTTCTTGTTGGTCTATTGTTACCGTAATGGTCTATTGGAACTTTCAATGGTAGGCTACGGCATGTATAATATAAAACAACTTGAAATGACGTGTAATGAATCATTCTATGGTAAAATTATTGATATTTAGATATGGTTGAATGGTTCGTGGTTTAATGAAACCATGATGGTCTATTTGAACTTTCAATGCCAGTCTATGGAATCAAATATATCAAGCAGCTGGGAATGGCATGTAATGAATAAATATTGCTTAAAATTAATGATAGTACAAATTGGTTCAAAGGAATGTGGTTTACCGGAACCATGATGGTCAATTGGAACTTTCAATGCTAGTCTAAAGCATGAATTATATCAAACATCTTGGATTGACGAGTAATTAATGAATATAACGTAAAACTAATGACAGTCCAAATTAGTTCAAAGATAAGACGTTTAGTGAAAGCATGATATTCTATTGGAACTTGCAATGCTAATCTAAGGTTACTAATATATAAAATAGCCTGGAATTTCTTGTAATTAATAAATATAGCTTAAAATTACTGATAGTTCAAATTGGTTCAATGATACGCGTTTTAGTGGAACCATTATGTTTTTGGGAATATTTAATGCTAGGCTATGGCATGTAATATATCACGCAGCTTGTATTGACGTGTAATGTAAATATAACGTAAACTTAATGATAATCCAAATTTCTTCAAAGATATGTGATTTGGTACACCACGATGATCTGTTGGAACTTTCAATCCTAGGCTATGGTATGTAATATATCAAACATGTTGGAATCACGTGTAATGAATAGATATAATGAATGATAGCCCAAATTGGTTGACATGTAAGTGGTTTACTGGAAAGATGATGGTCTCTTTGGACTTTGACTGCTCGGTTATTGCGTGTAATATATCAAAAAGCTTCTAATGACGTGTGATGTATAAAACAGCTTGAGATGATGTGTAATGAATGAAAATAACGTAAAATTAATGAGAGTGCAATTTGGTTCGCAGTTACGTGGTTTAGCGGAACCATGATGATCTATTGGAACTTTCAATGCTAGGCAATATCATCAACTATATGAAATGGCTGGAAATGAGATATAATGAATGCATATATGGTAAAATTATTGATATTCAGATTTGATTCAAAGGTATGTGGTTTAATGGAACCATGATGGTCTTTTTGGACTTTCAATGCTAGGCTATGCCTTCAAATATATCAGGCAGCTGGGAATGCCGTGTAATGGATAAATACAGCGTAAAATTTATCAAATTACAAATTGGTTCCAGGCTATGTGGTTCAGTGGAACCATGATGGTCTTTTGGAACTTTCAATGCTAGAGTATGGCGTCAAATATCTCAAACAGCAGGGAATCACGTGTAATGAATAAGTATAACGTAAAATTAATGATACTACATATTGGTTCAATGATACGCGTTTTCGTGGAACCATTATGGTGTCTGGCAATATTCAATCCTAGGCTATGGTATGTAATATATCAAACAAGTTGGAATCACGTGTAATGAATAGATATAATGTAAAATGAATGATAGCCCAAATTGGTTGACATGTAAGTGGTTAACTGGAAAGATGATGGTCTCTTTGGACTTTGACTGCTCGGTTATTGCGTGTAATATATCAAAAAGCTTCTAATGACGTGTGATGAATGGATAGAACGTAAAATAATGATTGTATAATTTGGTTGAAGTGTACGTGGTTAAGTGGAATCATTATTCTTTCTTAGAACTTTTAATGCTAGGCAATGGTATGCAGTATATCAAACAACTTGGAATGACGTGTCGTGAATGAATATATGAGGTGCTTTTAAGTTATAAGGTATACAAATTTTTTTCTCTGGCGTGAGAATAAGTAATAAGATCCAGATGCTTTTAAAATTTTGCAGGGAATATTTCTTCTTTATTAACATAGGTGGCAGCACTATACCGTGTACGGCGAACTATGTTTCATATAACTATAATGGCGAAGTTCTTTATTTACAAGATCAACATGTAATAGTTCGTTTTCTGAACTTGCGGGATGAAACAGCCAACGAAAATTCATCACCAATTGAGTGAGTTACGGGATGAAGGCGTTACGAATGTTAAAATGTGCGCGTTCATAGGTGCGAAAGTGTAAAGATGTCGAGAATCATGTGAGAATGATTGCTCGTGTGGAACAATTTGTTATGGAAGATCGTCGGTTAGGTGCCCGTGACATTGCCTCCTAATTTAGCATTTCCTTGGTGTCTGTGGATTCCATTTTGCATGATGAGCTGAAAATGCGGAAAGTATCTTCAAGATGGGTTTCACGAATGCTGACCGAAGAACACAAGTCTGCGCGGGTGGCAATTTCTCAGCAGATGTTGACACCTGATGCTGCAATGAATGGTGCTTTCTTGTCGTTAGTTGTGACGATGGATTAGACGGGGATTCCATTTTTAACCCCGAATCGAAACGCCAATCTTCAGAATGGAAACACACTAATTCACCGCCACCGAAAAGATTTCGATTCACAGCTTCTGCTGAGAAATATAAGGTGGCCATGTTTTGTGACAGCTAAGGCGTAAACCTCACGCACAGTGTTCCAAAGGGAACATCTGTTGCAGCCAATTTATACGAAAATGTTCTGAGAACAAAATTTCTTCCAGCATTGCATGAGAAACGACCAAACAAGAATGGATGGGTGCTTTTTCATCAAGACAACGACCCTGCTCACTTTTAACTCACCAGTTTCTTCAAAATAACAAGTTTGAGGTGGTTTTCCATGCTCTGTACTCACCAGATCTCGCTCCTATCGATTTTTGGAATTTTCCAATCATGAGGTACACTCTCCGTGGCCGCTCGTTTCCCAAAGGAGCTGCCGTTGCTTCAGCGATTTACCAATGGGCAAAACATACCCCTAAATAAGAGTTCTCAGCGCCACCAATGTGAAAAATGTGATCGACTTCACGGTGATTACGTCTAGAAGTAACAGTAGTTAAAACTTTCTGGGTTAAGTATTTTGTCAGAAAAAATTTGGAAACCTTAGAACTTGAAAGCACTTCGTAAGGTAAAATTAATGATAGTTGATATTGGATCAAAAGGTACGTGGTTTAGTAGAGACATTTTAGTATACTGGAACTTACAATGCTAAGCTATTGCACGTAATATATCAAGCTGCTTGGAATGACGTGTCATGTTTTGATATAATATTTTTAATAATCGAAATTGATTCGAAGGTACATGGTTTAGTTGTAATATTATGGTATGTTGGAACTTTCATTGCTAGGCTATGGCACGTAATATATCAAACAATGTGGAATGACGTGTCAGGAATGAATATATCGAGAAATAATTGATTGCCGAATTTCTTTCAATGGTAAGTATTTTAATTATACCATTACGACACCATAGAAACTTTCAATGCTAAGATATCATATGTAATTACTTATGCCTTACGTCATCAATAGTTAAATTGTGTTAGGCATATTGTTATCAATAGTTTGTAGCTAATTGCTTGCTTCAACAGTATATGCTTATGTTGAAACTGTTAAGCAATATACAGTACTATGATGAAGTAATAGACCCTGGCACAAATATTTTCCATTTTATTCTCGAATGTCTTAAAATCCTATCGATCATGCCCATTTATGTTGCCTGACTTGTTATTTTTTGAAGTACTTATGGAAAAGATGAAGTGTATTTCTTTAAAAAATCTGTTTAAATAATACATCATAAGTGATGCAAGAAGTAGTTGGAGCCAAACACTGAGGACAGTTGTCAATAAGGAAGACAGGAAACCACTGATCCACATAAGATGTTTATTCTGTCATATGCGCATTTCTGCAGCCACGCTGCCTGCTTCAGCGTATGTCAGAATAAACATCTTATGTGGATCAGTGGTTTCCTGTCTTTCTTGTCGTAAATGATGACAATATAAAAATTACAATGAAAAGGAAAAAAAATTAAATAAAGCAGCTTTTAGTACTTTATTACGTTTAGTTATATACAAATTAGAATGTACCGGGTGGGCAAGAAATAACGTGAGATGTTCAGAGCTCGCTAGCGGGAATTCTATTAAGCCAAATGCAGTACATTTTGTTGTATATACTTAATGGAACATGCAGTTTCCATTTCTGCAAAAAACAAAAAAATAGTACCAAAGTCGCCATAGGGGGCGCTTATTTCAAGAAAACAATGAATACATTTGCATAAGCGCGTTCCATGTTGAGCAATCATGGCAATAAAAGGCAAGGCTGAGGATTTCCCATCATTCACGAACGAATGGCCTGACGATGACGCTTACTCTGCCTGACCGGGCGTTATTAGTCAAGTTGTTTTATCAGAAGAGCGATAATGCAAGTGCTGCCCTTCGCAATTCACCAATAACAATGAGCACAGAATGATGATGTAATGTTAAAGCAATCTTTCTAAGAATTATAACAATGAACATAAATTGATGATGTAATATGGATAAGTTTCAATGCATAGAATTCCTGTTATTCAGGCTTTTCTTAGAAAAGAGAGTTCTTAGTACTTAACAATTTCTTGAAAATCTTTAAAAATGATGAGTAACTGGAGATAATAGAGAGTAGGCAGACTATTGAGAAAGAGTGAAAAGACGACAGTTAGCTCCGTGATGTATTGAGCAAATGGGAAGCAAGTAAATAGAAGAATCGGCGAGCGCTAGACTGCGCAAATTGATGAATGGCCAAGTTTTGCTTCAACACATCGAGAGAAGAGTGGAAATTGCAATAACACTAAGTATACATCTGAGGTAAGATTACGTGAGTAAGAAATTATTGGAGAGGTCCTGCCATTGTGAGCCTTTTTTTCGAATTTTCATTAGGAATTTTTACTGTAATTATTCTAAGCATTTTCATGGGTTTATTTTTAAGATATTGCAAAATTTAATTTAATTTTCGGAGATTGTTCTGTTTACATCTATGTGGAATTATCCCGGCAAAGCCGGGTACCTTTGCTAGTAATTATATATAAAGATAAAGAAGGGTGTTTGTTTGTGGGTTTGTTTGTTTGTTTGTTTTTTATACAAATCTACAGTTTTATTCCAATCATGATAAAATTTCGCATACATGACCTTCAAAGTATGAGGAAGGTCATTGTCTACCTCAGATTTCGAAAAATAATAATTATTGATAAAAAATCGATATTCATTATTATGGCAGGGCATATTAATGAGAAATATCACATGACCAACAATGCAAGACAAAGTTTTTGCAACAATAAGTATCAACAATGGTATCAACACGCAATTCACAAACACTCTGCACGGACCAACAATATATATCTCATGACCAACAATGCAAATAAAAGTTGGTGCAACAATAGGTATCAACAAAGGTGTCAACACGCAATGCACCAACACTATGCAAGGATCAACAATATATGTCTCATGACCAACAATGCCAGGCAAAGTTTGTGCAATATAGAATTCAATGCATGGAATTCCTGTTATTCAGGCTTTTAATAGAAAAGAGAATTCTTAGTACTTAACAATTTCTTGAAAATCTTTAAAAATGATTCGTAACTGGAGATAATGAGTTAGCAGACTATTGAGAAAGAGTGAAAGACGATAGAGGAAGCACTCCTTTAGTTCCGTGCTGTATTGAGCAAATGGTAAGCAAGTAAATAGAAGAATCGGCGACCGCCTGACTACACAAAGTGATGAATTTTTGCTTCAAGACATCGAATTAAGAAAGAAAACTGCAACAAACATCAAGTGTACATCTAAAGTAAGATTACGTGAGTAAAAAATTATTTAGACTAGAAGGCATCCTTGGAGAGGTCCAACCATTGTAAGTATTTAATAAATTTTTTTTTGGTAAATCAAGTCCAGGTATATCACCTAGAATGGAGTTTTTCAGTGAAGAGGTAAATTCCTGTCTTTCGGATTTTTCTGAGAATGGATACTCCCTTCGCTCTATATTGTAGTGATTGAGTTATTATTTAACCAATTTGGAGGTTTAATTTAGCTTTTTGAGGTTGTCCTGTTTACCTAAAAGCGTAATTATCCCGGGCAACGCCGGGTCCTCTGCTAGTATAAATTAAAATAAAAAGCTGACGTTTCGGATAGAGACAATCCTGTATCAAAGCAAAAGGGATAATCGTCTAAAGGCAATTAGAATATTAGGGGATTATCCTGAACTTGTGAAAAGAGTACTAAAGGACGCCTTTATACAGGGTGTTTTAAAATTTCATCACCAAAATAATAGGGGTGATGGAATATGCGATTCTAAGCAAAAAAGTTCATATGAACAAGGGCCCAAATTTGAACGATATGAACAGAAATAAAAATGCCTCCACTAAGATCAACAAGTTAATAACGCACTTTTTACAATATCTAGGAGGATGAAACTTGGAAGAATACTAGGGTGCATACGTGGTGATTAGTACGGGAGAGCAGGTAACAGTGAGACATGGGGAGCATTGAACATTCATTGCAGCATCCAGAAAAGACATCACCATCAACTAGCGCTACCATAGCTATACGGCGAACTTAATGATCTATGCACCCATCTAGTTTTAGTTCTCTAGGATCCTTGCAGGCTCAAGAAAACTGTACTTGCATAAATTAAGGATAGTAATGTAAATTTTCTTGATTGCCAATTATAGTACATTGTTCACCACATTTATAACATTTGATAAAATGATAGCTATATATGGAATGCTTATTCATTAAGCTTTCTGAAATCTATAAGCGATTTAAAAATGAAATGTAAACTTAGGCCTACAGGCTTGAAAAACTAAACCATGTTGTATGGGTAACAGTGAGACAAAATGATTTGGGGAACAGTGAGACGAGTGTTTCAGTGTTACCCACCATAACATGTTGAATTCTGCATGATGTAATATATCAAAGAGTCATTGTTGTTTGGCAAAAGAATTTTATAATTTAAATTTTCCTTAAATCACAAAAGTTATAAAATTATTTTAAGCCAACATATTTCAATGACGTATTTTTACATAAATTTCCATTAATAAATGTTATAAAATATTTCAATGTTTTTTTAAATTTAGAAGAATATGTTTTAATTTAATTGATAATAATTCTAATAATTATAAATCAAAATAAATGCAGCAAAAAATGCATGTCTCATCGTTCCCCCCTTGCTGTCTCTTTCAAAGACAACGTGCTTCAGATTTGTTTTATTTTATTTCATCAAAGGTTTTTCATATTAAAATCTGAAATTAAATTATGTCATAGCTGTAAAAGTTTAGTATTTCACAGAAAAAATTCGTTACATTTGGTCCAATGAAACATGAAAAATCTGCTTTAGAAAAAAGTGTGTCTCACTGTTACCCACTCTCCCCTACTCAAATGTGAGCACGTGTTACAATAGTGAGTTCTTAACTTGTAAACTACTCGATGGAATTTGTGCAAATTTTAACAGCATACACAACTTTATGTACCCTATTATTGGTCCAAGTTTCATCATCCTAGATGATGGAGAAAGTGAGTTATTCACTTATAGATGTTAGTGGCGGCATTTTCATCATTTTATTTCTGTTCATATCTCAGTTATCATTCAAATTCGGACCCATGTTCATAGGAACTTTTTTGCTTAGAATCGCATATACCATCACCCCTATCATTTTGGTGATGAAATTTTAAAACACCCTGTATATAGTTGGCATAGGGAACGGTAAGACAGTATTGGCTGAAAAACTGGAAGTGTACCAATGGGAGGAATTTGAAGACGTGTTGGGATAGGACAGGAAGGAGGACAAATAGGAAGTAGTAAAAGCACGGCAAAAAAATGCAATAGGATAACATATACAAAATTAAAATTATAAAAAAGTTTAGGAATGATAGGGTGTCTGGCAAAACAATTTCGTAAAATGCCAAGAAAAAAATCCCTGACTGTTCCCAGTTACACAAATTTTTGATAATTCCCGGTCGCTAGTCACCCTGTATCGAATAAACAGGTCACCAAAATAAAAGAGTATAGAGAGAAAATTATGGGAGAACATTAAAAAAGAATGAATAAGTGAGAAAAGACAAAGTTAAAGAAAAAGAAAACGAAAAGGGACCTTATGAGAAATTAGGGAATAGCTGAAGTTGAAGAGGAATATTGGAAAGGTAATGAGGGAATTGTGCCTTTGCTAAGGTTAATGTCATTAGGGGTGAGGGAATAAAATTTCCTAATAAGAAAAGACTCGAATTTCTTTCTTTCTTCTTTGTTATGGAAGTTACTACGAAGAATATAAAGGCTGATGGCCTGTAAAGAGTGGTCAGGGGAATTAATGTGTTTAGCGGCAGGGTTGTCAGCATTGCTAAGGATGTCGAACTTATGCCCGGCGAATCTGGAGCGTATGGTATTGCCCGTCTCTCCAAAGTACTGTTTCTGGCATACTTTGCAATGTAACTGTTAAATTAAGTTGTGAGAAGTGCCGGTAAGGTTCTCGTTAATCTTGAAAGTAAAGGAGGAAGCACTGCTGGAAATGGAGGTAGCAGGGTTAAGAAAATGGCAAATGCCACAATGCTTTGCCATGCAAGGAGAACATCCCTTAGCGGAAGTGCGTGGTTTGGTAATAGCAGGATGGAGCAGAATATCTTTATAATTACATGTCCGTTTAAAAGAAACTTTTGGTGGTTCTGGTAGAATGGAGTGGAGAAGAGGAGAGTTGACAATAAGAAGTTGATGTTTCCTTAGGATATTTTTAATAATATTGAGGGTTGGATGATAAGGAAGAACTAATGTAGATTTTTCCCTGGCTGGAGAAGGATTGTTGTTAGAACGGGAATTACGATGTTTATAAATAGAAGCGCGCATGAAAGATTTGGGGTAGCCTTTTGCTTTTAAAGAGTGGTTTAAGGGCGTTTGCATAGAAATCCTTGTCAGACTGATTAATCTATGGATGCGAGTTAACTGGCCTAATAAGATGTTATCCTTGCAATGGCGCGGATGGCAGCTGTCATAGTGTAAGTACTGGTGTTGGTCAGTGGGCTTTTTATAGTGATTAGTAGACAATTTATTGTTCGTGATAGAGATAGAGACATCCATAAAAGAAACTGTCGTGACAGAATAATTATGAGAAATCTTGATGGAAGGGTGGATGGAGTTAGAATGGGTGATATAAGATAAGACTGAGTCTTCATTGTGTGACTAGATCAGGAAAACATCATCAATATTCCGCAGCCAGACCAACAGCGTCAAGGGAGACGTGGAAAGTAGTTAGGTTTCTACCTCCCCCATAAAAATGTTGGCCTAGTTGGGAGCCATTTTGGAGCTCATAGCTGTGAATGTAATACTCATTGTTAAAAGTGAAGAAATTGGAGGTGAGGATGGTGCGAAAGAGAAGGCAGATGGTATCAGCAGCTAGAACTTGGAAAGGCTAAATAATAATAATTATAAACTGGAGATGCTCTCCAAGCAGAGGTAATGTTATTTCGATTGATAAATGGAAGGAAAAATTCTGCGACCTGGATTCGAACCAGGAACCTCGACTATCATGGCCGACGCCTCTACCATTTGGGCTATCACAGACACCTGGACAGCCAAGCTGTCTCAAGGTGTCTTAACCCCTTCAGTCACCTTGGCAACATATGTTTCCAACTTGTATCTTGGACGTTTACCTTGTCAAAAGTGCGGTATTTTTTTATGTTTTGTAAAATTTCGTACTAAATAAATGACATGAATAAAATCTGTTGATTCTCTAATAAATATGTATATTTCGGTAGCAAATATAGCCATACATGTAAAAAGATAATAAAAAATGTTAATAAATAAAAAACTGCTGGTTATGTTTAATGTAACAGTATCAATATAATAAATGTAAAAACAAAATTTTTACAATCGAATTTAAGGTCTGTGTCTGAAGGGGCTACAACAACAAAGTTGTCAGAGTTGAAAGCCCAATGGGAGACGGGTACCTGGCCCGCAGATCGAGAATTTCTCCACTCCAAACAATCAGAAAGTTGATGAACTCACAAGTAAATAATAATAGAGGGTTTGGTGTGGAGAAATTCTCGAATTATTATTATTGGGCTGCCATTGGGCTTTCAACCGTGACAACTTGGTTGTCTTTAAGACACCTTGAGACAGCTTGGCTGTCCAGGTGTCTGCGATAGCCCAATTGGTAGAGGCGTCGGCCATGATAGTCGAGGTTCCTGGTTCGAATCCAGGTCGCAGAATTTTTTCTTCCATTTTTCAATCGAAAAATCATTACCTTGGAAAGGTTTTTTAGCCTTGAGACTGTTGCAAACAGCTATAACCACATCATCATGAGGAATGTTAGTGTAGAGGAAGAGACATCTAGCGTGCAGAGGAAGACATTCTTGAAATCGTAGTTATAGTCGTTAAGGCGCTGGATATGGGGGAGAAAATCGTTAGTGTCTTTGATATAGGAAGAGAGACTGAGTGATATGTGGCGTATGTTGTGGTCGACAAAAGCAGATAGTGGCTCACAGA
Source organism: Rhysida immarginata (assembly GCA_023313115.1). Classification (NCBI taxonomy): domain Eukaryota; kingdom Metazoa; phylum Arthropoda; class Chilopoda; order Scolopendromorpha; family Scolopendridae; genus Rhysida; species Rhysida immarginata. The sequence goes on from JAHWFO010061329.1 coordinate 56,492, forward strand.
GAGTGTTCTTGCAATAGTTGATCGGACGGTCGGGATTGACAGGTTTATAACTCTTGGGAGAAAGTTAGAAACGACCAGGAGAACTGCATTTAGGAAGGAGGAAGAGGCGGGATTTATTATCGATTTCGGAAGAAGATTCAAACTGAGAGATGATAGTTCGAAATTTGGTGTTGAACATGTCAGTAGGATCGGAGGATAGTTTCTTGTAGAATGTAATATCAGAGAGTTGTCTGTTAGCTTCGTTTATGTAGTCAGAGGTGTTCATGACAACACTAGCATCCCCTTTATCTGCTGGCTTAATTGTTATATCAGGGTTATTTATAAGGCGTTTGATACAAAAGTATTCGTTATTGGTGCGGTTAGGAAGAGGTTTTTTAATATTTTTAGTGTTGTATGGACTTAATGTAAACTTCATGCTGAGGATTAAAGTCATGAGGAGGAGTCCAATCACTAGGAATATGGAAGTTTGAGCGGGTAGCGGTAGTAGAATTGGAAGGATTCATGCAGAAGTATAGATGGGATCTTAGGGGATGGCTGAAGTTATCGACAGTAGAAATGATATCAAATGTGTCAATAGTATTAGGAGTGGGAAAGAAGGAAAGCCCTTTGGACAGGGTTTTGATTTCGAGAGACAAAAGTTTAGTGGTTGAAAGATTAATAACTGCAGTTGTGCCAAGAGTAGAGGAGCTGGAGCTGGTGGAGGGAGGTGGTTCGTTTTTAGACAGGGAGTTCAGAAAATAGACGGTAACGAATTTGAGAGAAAATGGGATTTGTTAGGGAACAAAATACGGTCTCTCTGAAATTTATTACATTTCTTGGAAAAGAAAAAATCAAGTTTTTTGTAAATGATAGTATGTAGAGCATTAATATCCAGGGAATTAAGAGAGGGGGGAGAGTCGTGTTGGGTGATGGACTGAAAAAGGCTTTTGCAAATGCTGGAGCAATAGTTGGATGGGAAGGACGCGACGGGTAGAGTCAGAAACAGTGGAATGAATTTGCGACAGAGTGGCAGAGGGTAAGGGACCTAATTGGATGCTGGCAGCAGAGACCAAAACTTTGGGGATTCTGCCGAGAGTAAAGTAATGAGAAAAGGTGATTTTGTGACCATGGTAAGTATAGAATTTATCGCAAAACTCGCAGAGCTGAAAAAAGCAGGAGGGAGGTTGGCTGTTAGTCATACGTTTTGTGTTAATTGTAGTTTTGTGGAGCTGCGTGTATTATATGTGTGTGCGGTCTGGCGGAAGTGTCCGAGATGGAAAGTGGTCGGAAAAGAGTGTCTGGCATTTGTGTAGTGTACTGTGAAGGTGTGAGATTTTGGTTATTAGGGGAGAGTGTTGTGGAAGAAGGAACATCGTAAATGGTGGCTGGGGTTGTGTCATTGGAAGTTTATGTGTGGATGGTGGGAGTAGATGTACGTGTTCGCTGAAGGTGTGGAAGGACTGAAGGTGAAGTTATTGAGATCTGAATATTAACTGGTGATTCAGATGGTGATCAGGTGTTGTTGGAGATGTTGTGTAGTGTATGATTGTTTGTGTGTTGTGAAGTGTTGGAGATAAGGTTGAGAGTGGCGAGTGTTGAGGTGTTTTTTTTTCAGGGAATTTTAAGAAATCGTTTTGCAATACACCCTATCATTCCTATATTTTTCTAATTTTAATTTTGTATGTGTTATCCTATTGCATTTTTTTCGCCGTCCTCTTATTACCTCCTATTTGTCATCCTTCCTGTCCTATTCCAACACGTCTTCAAATTCCTCCCATTGGTACTCTTCGAGGTTTTCAGCCAATACCGTCTTACTGTTCACTATGCCAAATATATACAAAGGCGTCCTTTAGTACTATTTTCATAACTTCAAGATAATCCTCTAGTATTCTAATTGCCTTTAGAGAATTATCCTTTTTGCTTTGATGAAGGATAGTCTTTACCCGAAACGTCAGCTTTTTATTTTATTTTACATTTCTAGTTTTATTTTGATTTTATTTATTATTTATTAAATATTTTGTCAATTATTATTGATTTTTTATTTTTATTTAAAACTATTATTTATTGTATACCACGGTTCTTGTATCTCGTCCTTTTATCTTTTAAATAACCGTAATGTATCAAACAAATCGTAGTGACGAGATAGAAGCGGATATAAATTACTATTTTCACCAATTAATAAATATGGTTCCGGGAAAGAACCATTTGAAAATGGTTGAAATCAAAACGTGCACGTGCTCTAATGCCCTTATGACACCCTCAAATAATTTCAATGATAAGTTATGGCATGTAATATCTCTCACAAATTGGAATGATGTGTCGTGAATGAATATAACGTAAAATTAATGATACTCTTATATTGGTTCCAAGAAAACTAGTTTAG
>JAHWFO010061329.1:58863-90591 GCA_023313115.1 Rhysida immarginata
CAACTTGGAATGATCTACCATGAATGAATATAAAGTAAAATTAATGAGAGTCTAAATTGGTTCCAAAGAACCTGGTTTAGTAGAACCCTTATGACTCACTGGAACTTTCATATATCATGTAATGTAAACAGAATAATAAAGCGCAATAACTGCACACTTCACGAATTGAACCTTACACTAAAACGATTTGGTGTTACACAGACAGTATTTTCTGAAATATTAGCTCTACTAAATACAATTCCGTTTCGTTGAAGACATTCTATAAAATTTTCTGTGCCTGAGTCTGAGTAAAGGTTTCTCTAATTTGGGCATCTTTGTCGTAGATTTAAAGTTTGGATATTTGATATGTTATAAATTTCTTTTAACTGCTGTTTAATGGTAGATATGTGTGAGGGTTTAAACGGAATGAAGAGACTTATGGTGTCATGTTGCAAGTGTTCCTTGAATAAAGATTCAAGAACCATTTAAATTGTTATACATGAGCGACTAGCCTTATGTCTTAATAATATTTTTACCCTCTTTACTTTCCTTCGTTTGGTTTGTTAACATAGTTTCCATCTTGGTACTAATCGTAATTAAGTTCTTCATTTAGTTTTCAATTACAGGGCTGTCTTTGTGCTTTTGGTAATTATCAGGGTTGTCATAAAATTTGACAATCATAATCTATTGGTGTTAGTCAATATTCATGGTCTTAAGATCTTATATCCTCTTACTCAAAGCTTGCATACAATTTGCACAGGGCTGTCTGTAAACCGTCAGCTGTGATTTCTCGATAAAATGGCGACTGCAGTTCCAATGCGACTCCCTGCTTCTTCAGACAGATGATTTTTGCTTGATAGAGTCATAGATAAATTTCAACAAAGTCGAATTCTCTGCTTTGTTTAGGTCTCTGTTACCGAGAGCCAATGCAATGCAAAGATATCTATCTGCATACAGAGTGACAGCTCGTGCTCCTAAAGAAAACCAGTTGCCTAAGACTATTCCACTGAGCTTAAATTTAGCCTATAAATAAATAAATGGTCTTTTCTCTACAAGTGTTTTTATTCCGAGGTTTAGCCTAAGATAAAGATGTGAAAACATGGATTTACTGGGCCTCAGCCTGAGTTGCAGCACACAACTGTCTAGATTGTTTCATCCAGAGCTAACTGAGGATAGCATGCGAAATATGTTATCCCTGAATTGATATTGAGGCACTATTAAATTACACCTAGACATTCGTGCTCTGATTTCTAGGTAGTGGTTCCGTGAATATTTCACGTACGAATTCCAGCTTTATTCACTGTACCGGACATCGTTAGAGTTCTTGTTTTCAAAAAAGTGTTGATAGAAGAAATGGGAGTTATAAAATTAAAGTTTAAAGTTTACAGAAGATGGTTAAGTCATTGGTATATTCTACAGGCAAGATATATAAAGTGTAAAATTGACAGTAGTGCTTTGCAAAGTTAGGTTGTTTTTTTAATTGACAGTTTCTAGCTAACACTAAAATAATCGTTTTTACATTGTTGATTAGTTGTTCAGTATGTTTTCTGTTATGGAATTCCTTTCTTTTCTTTAATCCGATTTTTGTAATATTTTTCAGCCTCAATGACATCACTTTCCATTTTATATTGTCCAAAGTGCCTACCTAGCTGTACAGTGTCTAACCGAATTTGTAAAACTCTGGATGTTTTTGTCGAGTTGTTAAAATTACCTTACCCGATTCTTGAAACAGATGACTCATAAGACCCTATTCTCAGGCTCTTAACATCGGTCTAGGAAAATCTCAACAAAGTCAAATTCTCTGATTTGTTTGGGTCTCTGTTACGCAGAGGCAAAGGAACGTAAAGAGATCTCTCTACAAACGGAGTGAAAATTCGAGTCCCTAAAGAACACCAGAAGACTCGATTTCAGAATTCACCCAGTACATCTATCTAATCGAATGTTAATTCACCAATAACAATGAGCACAGAATGATGATGTAATGTTAAAGCAATCTTTCCAAGAGTTATAACAATGAACATAAAATGATGATGTAATATGGATAAGTTTCAATTTGTAACAATGCATAGAATTCCTGTTATTCAGGCTTTTATTAGAAAAGAGTTCTTAGTACTTAACAATTTCTTGAAAATCTTTAAAAATGATCAGTAACTGGAGATAATGGAGAGTTAGCAGACTATTGAGAAAGAGTGGAAAGACGACAGAGGAAGCACTCCTTTAGCTCCGTGATGTAAAGAGCAAATGGGAAGCAAGTAAATAGAAGAATCGGCGACCGCTAGACTGCACAAGGTGATGAATGGCCAAGTTTTGCTTCAACACATCGAGAGAAGAGTGGAAACTGCAACAACACTAAGTATACATCTGAGGTAAGGTTACGTGAGTAAGAAATTATTTAGACTAGCAGTGGCATCCTTGGAGAGGCCCAGCCATTGTGAGCCTTTAAAAAGATTTTTTTCGAATTTTCTTTAAGAATTTTTATTGTATTAATTCTAAGCATTTTCATGTGTTTATTTTTAAGATATTGCAAAATTTAATTTAATTTTTTGAGATTGTTCTGTTTACATACAAGTGTAATTATCCCGGGCAACGCCGGGTACCTTTGCTAGTCATTTATATAAAATCAGCGACAGTGGACGTTGTCACAACAAAGAAGAAATCTAACAATGGGTTATGTAACAATGGGTTTATTCACGATTATACAATCGTGTGGGTTCGCTTCTAGTATTTAAATAAAAATACTAATAAACGATCTTTACTCTACAAGTGTTTTTACTCTGAGGTTTAGCTTACGTAAAGATATGAAAACATAGACTACCGTGATTCATCCTGATGTTAACACACTATTTCATTTAATGCTAATGGCAAAATGCGCTATCCCTGCAATTGAAACTGTAGGAATATTAAATTGCAACTCTATATTCGTAATATGATTACAAGGCAGTGGTCGCGTGAATATTTCACGAACGCATGAAAGTATTTTTTACTGTACAAAACACCATTAGTATTTGAGTTTTTCAAAAGTAGTGACAGAAGACATACTGATTATAAAATTAAAGATTCATGATTACAAAAGACCGTTCATTTTCTCTAATTCATACGCGAAAATTCGTTTCACTTTGGACACAATAGATCTTTATAGAAAATAACTTTCTCGACAAGTGTCCTTTTCAACAATCAATGAATTTTCTGTTATTATGTTATTTTCTTACTTTGTATTTTGTAATTTTTCACCCTCAATTTTGTCACAATGTATGTTATATTTATTGGCCACTGTGTTCTGCTGACTGTACCGTGTTTAGCCGAAGTCGTTACCTATTTCAATCTTTGTTACCTTATTAAAATTTACTTTTATATGTTCAACAGTTTTACTGAACGCTTTTTGTACGATTTTTAATGTTCGGATTCTAAATTACCGTCTTTGCATTTAATCTTAAAGATTTTTCGTATTTATCGAGGTGCTGTTCTCGTCTTGACTTTTATGGGTCTCCAGATACCTACCTTCACATTCTGAAAAGGCAATATGATTTCGGTCGGTTTCAAGGAAATTAATACATAAATATTTCAACCTATCTAAAGGCCGACTTTATTCTTCATTAAAAAATAGGCGTATTTAAAACTCATTTTTAGATGGATTTCATAATTCTTTTTATTTTGTTGAAATACATTGGCGTCAACTCTGTTAAGGTTACTCAGTACGGTGATTCTCAGTTCAATTGCGATTACAGAATCACTACAGAGCCCTGATTCTTCATGCAGATGCCCTGTGCTACCCAATTCAGTGTCTTGAAAGAGGACTAGGAAAATTACAACAAATTCGAAATCCCTGGCTTGTTTGAGGCATAACCAATGCAAAGAAAGAGTTTCCTGTGTTCGTAGTATGAGGGCGTTTGCAGCAATTTGGGTCCTTGCAGTTGGTAAATTACATTTTAAATAAGTAATTGAAATAAGTAATTAGAAATTTTTGCAATAGAGTCTATTAAAAATAAAAAAAATGCAGAACAAAATCAATAAAGTTTATGATGCAAAATTGGGACGTTTCTCTAAGATTCCACCTGCCTTTTTTTAATCATTTTAATAAATTATTTATAGTAGCTTTATTACCTCAACATATTATCTTAATAAAATAGAGAGTAAAGAAAACATTTTACAATAAATAAAAGAACTAAACAGGTGGTGGCCTTACAGTATAACAGAGGGACGTCAGAAGTTCCAACTAGTTTCGCCATTTATTCCCGGCTTTGTCAAGGATATACAGCAAGAGGCATGCAAGCCTTTATATATAGAGAACAGTGGTACAAGTTAAACAATGAGCGTAAATACATACAATAACCAATAGGATATAAAGCAAGGGGCCAATGAGAAAAAAGACGTAATGGCCAGTAGAATAAAATAGAATAAATACAAATTTTTTTTAAGATACACAAAAGAGAAGTTGTACAGAGATGGTGCGTTTAACGCGGACCGAAAAGGGAACATATCCGGTTGTCCGAAGACAAGAGAATTTACATAAAAAACAAAATAAAATAAAAGGGTAAGTAACTTACAAAATGCAGAAGAAACATAAAATAAAGAAAACGAGAGAAAATCATAGTAGATCAGATAAAGAACTAAGTATTGCAAACACGTTAAAGTCCGTCTGGCAATTGAGAAGCAAGTGTGGGGTGGACCTCTTGGCCTTGAATACTTCGATCGCTTCGAGGGTAGCAGTTTTTTCTGGTTTATTACAGATGTGCAAGACAGACATAACCTCTTCTTTTGTCTTCAAAGTGTGTCCGGAATCTGCGAGATGGTTACCATAGTGGGAGACACGGTCCCGTTTTTTATACGAGTCAAGGTGTTCCTTGAATCGCAATGCAAGATTGCGGGTCGATAATCCCACATAGAACTTATCGCAAAACGCACAATTCAGGCGGTAAACTCCGGATTGGGAATATTTGTCGGAGGTGATGGAGGTGGGCGGGTTCAGGGTGCGAGCAGCTGGGGTTGGAGTACGAAATGATATTCGGAGGCCAAGGGACAATAAGAAATCAGAAAGCTGAGAGAAATTAGGTCCCAGATATAGTAAGGATGTCCACTTTTTGTTTGGGGCGAAACAGGAGGTGCGGGGGGGGGGGAGAGAAGGGCCCGTCTGTGGCGGTGAAGAATGCGAGAGAACGTGGAGGTCGAATATTGATTGGAGTGGGCGAGGTGTCGGATTATGCGGAGTTCTGAAGATCTGGATAGGGGGCAGAGGGGGAGCTTCAGGGCACGGTCGATTAGGAATCTCAGTGAGGCTTGTTTGTGGGTGGCGGGATGTGAGGAGGAATGGTGTATTAAGTTGGAGAATGTGGTCGGTTTACGGAAGACAGAAAAGGAGAAGCGGTTAGTGTGGGGGTTGTTGGTGATGAGATATCAAGGAAAGGGATGGACCGGTTAGTTTCTAGTTCAAAAGTGAATTGGATATGTGGAGAGAAGGAGTTAAAGGTGTTAACAATATTAGTGGGAATAGTGGATCGGGAGTCAAAAAGGATGAGGATGTCATCGACATATCGGAAATATGCGATGACGGAGGAATTATTAAGGAGGGGGGTGACGTGTGTTAATTCCAGGTGCTGTAAGAAAACCTCAGACAGAAAACTGCTGAGTGGGAACCCCATTCCTAGCCCTGTGGGTTGGGAATAGTAAGAGTTGTTGAAGGAGAAATAGTTCTGCGAAGAAATTACAGAGAAGATAGCTAGCAGGTCAATAGTATCGGGTGCAGGGATAGACGCAGCTAGTAACAGACACTGTAGAATAGAAAGGGTGGGGGTGACAAGGATGTTAGTGTATAAGTTGGTGATGTCAAGGGGCATAAGGGAGAGGTCTTATTAATGTTCTCTCACTGTGACAAAGGGCATCAATTACATAATGATAGTGAAAAGTTTAGATGAATTTAAGGTAAACTGCCTTTTTATAGAATGTCTAGTCATGAAAGTAAATAAATAAAAAATTAGAAAACGCGACTCATTAGAAATTAAGTTTTTAATACAAGTTTAATGTAAATTTTTTAAGAGCAACTCCCCCTTGCAGCTGGAGAGGATAAAACGGAATAAGTTGGAACGAACATGTTATGAATAAGTTGTGTCCTCATTAGCTGAGTCATTTTCTCACTCGATCGTTGTTTTTTTTTTGTTTGAAAGGTATATACCCGACTGAGAACAACTATCTAAAGCTTTGTTTTGAAATGCAGGGATACATGGAAATTATTATAAGTGAAATGATATTGGGAATAAACTCTTGAATATGAGAAAAATAATTATAGTAAGGTGGGTTAAACCTTTAAGAGATATTAACGCGTACTCAAGCCTAATCCGTCAAATAAATATTGATTGTTTGTGTGAATAAAATATGAATTCTTCAAAGAACGTACTGATACTGTGTCCTGGCAAGAAATTGGGAAAGCCGTAAGCTGGATACTCTCTTAAATAATGGTTATATCCTGAAACCGCACCTGGAATTAACACACGCCACCCCCCTCCTCAATAATTCCTCCGTCATCGCATATTTCCGATATGTCGATGACATCCTCATCCTTTTGAACTAGAAACTCCTTCTCTCCACATATCCAATTCACTTTTGAACTAGAAACTAACCGGTCCATCCTTTTCCTTGATATCTCATCACCAACAACCCCCACACTAACCGCTTCTCCTTTTCTGTCTTCCGTAAACCGACCACATCCTCCAACTTAATACACCATTCCTCCTCACACCCTGCCACCCACAAACAAGCCTCACTGAGATTCCTAATCGACCGTGCCCTGAAGCTCCCCCTCTGCCCCCTATCCAGATCTTCAGTACTCCCCATAATCCCCTTGCTTTATATCCTATTGGTTCTTGTATGTATTTACGCTCATTGCTTAACTTGTACCACTGTTCTGTATACATAAAGGCTTGCATGCGTCTTGCTGTGTATCCTTGACAAAGCCGAGAATAAATGGCGAAACTAGTTGGAACTCCTGACGTCCCTCTCTTATACTGTAAGGCCACCACCTGTTAATAGGAACAGTATTATGATCCATCCTTCCACCGATATAAATAAAAGAATTTACATCTGAAAAAAAAGGTAAATAAAATTTTTTTTTACAATCACACCCCTATGAAAACATTGTACATTATCTTTTTGTTATAATTTACCTATTAATTTATACATAGATTATTACAAAATATAAATTTAGATTGTATATTGTATTATTTTCGTAGGGGGTGTGATTCTCAAAAAATTTATATCTGTTTTTATTTTATTTTATTTGTATTTATTTATTTATTTCTTGGTTATTGTTAGATTTATTTGATAATAATAATATTACAGTATGTATAATTACAATGAACTCTAATAATATAATCTTCTTCTATATATATGAAGAAGGATGTTTGTGGGTGGGTGGGTCTGTCTGTACGTTTTTTATACAAATCTACAGTTTTATTCCGATCTTGATGAAATTTCGCAGACATGACCTTCAAAGCATGAGGAAGGTCACTGTCTACTTCAGATTTCGAAAAAATAATAATTATTGATGAAAAATCGATATTTATGGTTATGTCAGGGCATATTAATGAGAAATATCGCATGACCAACAATGCAAGACAAAGTTTTTGCAACAATGGTATCAACAAGCAATTCACAAACACTCTGCACGTACCAACAATATATATCTCATGACCAACAATGCAAATAAAAGTTTGTGCAACAATAGATATCAACAATGGTTTCAACACGCAATTCACCAATAACAATGAGCTCAAAATGATGATGCAATGATAAAGCAATCCCTTCCAAGAATTATAACAATGAACATAAAATGATGATGCAATATGGATAAGTTTCAATTTGTAACAATGCAGAGAATTCCTGTTATTCAGGTTTTTCTTAGAAAAGAGAGTTCTTAGTACTTAACAATTTCTTGAAAATCTTTATAAATGATCAGTAGCTGGAGATAATGATTAGTTAGCAAACTATTGAGAAAGAGTGGAAAGACGACTGAGAAAGCAAACCTTTTGCTCCGTGCTATATTGAGCAAATGGGAAGCAAGTAAATAGAAGAATTGGCGACCGCTTGACTACCCAAAGTGATGAAAGGCCAAATTTTGCTTCAACACAACGAGAGAAGAGTGGAAATTGCAACAACATCAAGTGTACATCTGAAGTAAGATTACCTGAAATTATTGGGGCGGTCCATCCATTGTGAGCCTTTAAAAAGATTTTTTTCGAATTTTCATTAAGAATTTTTACTGTATTAATTCTAAGCATTTTCATGTGTTTATATTTAAGATATTGCAAAATTTAATTTAATTTTTTGAGATTGTTCTGTTTACATACATGTGTAATTATCCCGGGCAACGCCGGGTACCTTTGCTAGTAGTAAATATTTATGAATTTAGGTAATTTAAATAAATCATAAAGAAGTTACAAAGTTTGTCAAAATACAGCTGAAGCTCATCGGATATGTTATAAATAAAAGATAACACTAAGAAAAATAAATTTTTTTATAATATCTATAAAACTTGTAACGTCATGTCTGATATAATCGATCTATATTTTATGAGTTATAATAAATATAAACAAACTATTTTTAAAAATATATTACTTATCTTATGATTCTTTACTTTGATTTGTTGATTAATATCTCAACAATTATTCTTTTTATTACAGTATAACATACAATTTTTATTGATCTAAATTATTTAAAATTATAATCACCATGTATATAATGACTTTGAAATATTATATTTATTTTATGATAATGTTCCTTGTCTATCTTTAATAATGCTATATTTATTCCTTTTATATTGTATTTATCCTTTTATTTATATATTATTATTGTATTTTTTTTATTTTTGTAAGCTGTTATTGGCTATCATGGCCTGTTGCTTGCAAAATTAAAAATAAATAAATAAATAAATAAATAAATAAATATCCACAATTGGAGTTTGGCTGTGATAACGTTTTATGCGAACGCCGACTTTCCAGCCTGGTTATTCTTTTCAGGATCAATTTTCTGTGCGGCTTCAGGATATAACCATTATTTAAGAGAGTATCCAGCTTACGGCTTTCCCAATTTCTTGCCAGGACACAGTATCAGTTCGTTCTTTGAAGAATTCATATTTTATTCACACATACAATCAATATTTATTTGACGGATTAGGCTTGAGTACGTGTTAATATCTCTTAAAGGTTTAACCCACCTTACTAAAATTATTTTTCTTGGTTGCTGACCAATAGTCTGCCTCAATTTCTCCCCGAACTTCTCCCAGGCCTTGGCGTTAGCTGTTGATACAGTCTTTGCTGCTGCTTTTCGCACCTCAGTGTACCGCACTCGACTCGAAGTTGACTTATTTGCAAGCTATAGCAAATAGGCTTCCTTCTTTGCTTGAGAGCTTCTTGGACTTCACCGTTCCCCCATGCAGTCCTTTTCTCACCGCCCTGTGGCACACTCAGCCGCTTACAACCACAGCACAATGCAGCCGAAGTAATCACAGCAGTTTCAAAAAACTGCCACTCATCTTCAACAGTACCATGATCACTGAGCAGTTCTTTGAAACTTGAAGATATGTTAAATGCAAAGGTCTTCTTCACAGGTTTATCCTCCAATGCCTCCCATTTGATGCGCCTAGTATTTCGCTTGGTTGGCATGGATTCAGAGATCCACAAAGTGCAGAAAACAAGGTGGTGATCAGCTGATAGTTCTGCCCCTCTTCTCCAACACTGATCAGAATAAGTCGGCAGAAACGATTACAAAATCAATCAGTGGCTTCTGGTCCATTGCATCCTTGTACCAGATATACTTATGGACATCCCTGTGTTGGAAGAAGTTGTTTGTGATGGAAAGTCCATTGTTGCAACAGAGATCCAACAAGTATCTGCCATTCGCATTTAAATCAGGATCACCATTCCTCCCAATCACGCCCTTCCACCTTTGGTCATCAGCCCCTACATGTGTAATGAAGTCGCCCACCAGGATGAGAGAGTCTGCACTCCCTCTCCTGCTAAGAGCAGCATCAACTTCATCTAGAAAAAGTGGGTACTTTCTGACTGCATTCAGAGCAAATGCAACGAATAGAGTGAGAGACCGTTTCCCTATCTGAAGCCTCAGGAAACACAGTCTTCCAACCAAGGGGATTTAATCTGTAACATAATCTGCCAGCCAGGGACTTGTCAGTATCCCCACTCCCGCCTGGGCAGTCATGGTCGACACCAGAGTAGAAAAGCTTCCACCCCCCCTTCTAAGTCCACAGTTTCAGAACCCGGACGTTTCATAGAGGTTATACGTATGATATCCAGTCGATACCATTTGGCTTCCTGCAGTAACTCTGATTCTTTTCCTGTAGTGGAGAATATGTTCCAAATGCCAATTGACAGCACCCAATGCCATTGTCGCTTTACCCGTTTCTCCTCCTGGATAAAAGCATGCGCTGCCCACGACCGTTTCCCCAAGTGCATTGCGAGAGCACTGGTGGGGCTTCTCAGAAGCATTACTCCGAGATAACAGCCGGGAGAGTGTCGACTATTTTTCGAATGAGAGCCTATGCCTAACTCCCGAACGCAGGTGACTTTAACCTGCACCACACACGATGCAGTATGAATTCTCTCATTCATGGAGATCATGAGATATATGTTTGTTTGGATAATCTTCATCTCAGTTCTCATCCATGACCTTTCTGGTAAGGGTGACCCTAAAGTAGCAGTGCTACAACCAGCATAGCACACAGAATCCCTGAAGCACCCGAACCCCTGACCCATGGTAAGGGGGCATCCACTCCGGGGACAGTAACAACTCTTAATGAAAATTAAAAAAAAAATTTTTTAAAGGCCCACCTCTCCAAGGATGCCACTGCTACTCTAAAAAATTTCTTACTCACGTAATATTACTTTAGATGTACACTAGATATTGTTGCAATTCCCACTCTTCTCTCAATGCATTGAAGCAAAACTTGGCCATTTGTGTAGGCTAGCGGTTGCCGATTCTTCTATTTACTTGCTTACCGTTTGCTCAATTCAGCATGAAGATAAAAGAATGCTTCTTGTGTCGTCTGTCCACTCTTTCTCAAGAGTCTGCGAACTCTCCATTATCTCCAGTTAGTGATGATTTTTAAAGATTTTCAATAAATTTTTAGATAGGAATAACTATAAGAAAAGCCTGAATGAAAGGAATTCTATTCTTTTTTACAAATTCAAACTTATCTGTATTGCTCAAACTTTCCCTTGCATTGTTAGTCATGATATATTTATTGGCATTGTTAGTCTTGAGATATATAATGTTGATCCTTGCATAGTGTTGGTGCATTGCGTGTTGACACCATTGTTGATAAGTATTGTTAGACAAACTTTACTTTGCATTTTTACTCATGTGATATTGTTCAATAAGATGCCTTGCCATAAACATGAATATTGAATTTTTTATCAATAATTATTATTTTTTCGAAATCGAGGTAGATAGTGACCGTCCTCATGCTTTGAGGTCAAGTATGCAAAATTTCATCAAGATCGGAAAAAATTTTTTTTAAGAATTTTCAATAAGAATTTTTAATGTATTAATTCTAAGTATTTTCATATGTTTATTTTTAAGATATTGCAAAATTTATATCAAAAAAAAAGTCCGAGCCATGCTGGGATTACCACCTAACGTATGTATTGACCCAGGCCCCAACTTGTGCGGTCGTTTAATTAATTATTTAAGAAAACCCACGCCCATATGTATAATAATTAGTTAGGACCTCCCCGCCCTCCTGTTCGTTATTTGAACAGGTAGCTGAGATTTTTATGGTCCGATCCGGTCAGGAAACTGCACCGGGGTTTAAATACCTTTTTTAGAGAGACACATGAGACAATATTTAATAATAACAACAACAATCATTTCTTCATTATAAACAAGATAATATATAATTATTAAAAGGTAAGATATATTTAAAAATAAAGGTTAAATGGAATAAACTTTTAAATCTTTAAATTAATACTTGTGTACAACTCTTTACATTTTATTCTTCAAAAATCTCTTAAATTAACGTTTGTCTTTATTGAAATACTTTAACAAAAGTTTAAGCTCTCAAATATCTGTGTTCAACATTATTATAATCAATAAAAACTATCGACTGGTTAGACAGGGGCAGCCGAGGTGATGAGCGTGTTTGTGTGGGCGACTGCCTGGTGGAGAGGTTGCTCTTTGCTGACGACCTTGTCCTCCTTGGGTCTTCTTGCACGAACCTTCAGCATGCACTAGACCGGTTTGCAGCCAAATGTGAAGAAGCTGGGATGAAGATCAGTGTGGCTAAAACCGAGGTTCTGGTCCTTTCAAGACAGCCGAAATGAGATTTCTGAGAGGTGTTGCAGGTGTTACCCTACTAGATAGAGTGTACAGCAGCACAATAAGAGAATCTTTAGGTGTTGAGCCGCTACTTCTCCGCATTGAGAGGTCTCAGTTGCGCTGGTATAGCCACGTGATACGGATGCCGCAAACTAGTCTTCCTAGGCAGTTGTTATTTTCCAAGCCGGTGGGTAAGAGACCAAGGGGTCGGCCTAGAACCAGGTGGCTAGACTACATGGAGAATCTGGGTTCGAGTTGCTTGGATATTACCAGGGAGGACATGCGCCTGATGGCGGAAGATCGCGATCGCTGGAGATCCTCCATAGGGCTGCTAACGGATAAGCGGGTTTGAAAAGTAAGTATGTAAGTAATAAAAACTATTTAGTGTTCTCTCAATTACTATTTACAGAAAGATAGCTGTTTACTTCAAACACTGCTTATTAGACATATTTTATTTTAATTTTACTAATTATTAATTCATTTCTCTCACAAAGTTAGAAATTAATCGAATCAGATTTTTTATAAAATAACATTTTAACAAATTAATAGTTTTAGTGATCACATGATATTGAACAAGAGAGGAAGTATGCACATCATTACCCGGACTTCATGCCGTTGTCGTAGTCGTTCTCGCAGTGGTGAATGGCGGGGGTGGCGTGGCTTCTTCTTCGATGGGCTCTGCGTTAAGTTAACTAACGTAGGCTTAAATGGATAAAAATAGTCATAATAACAATACTGGCTTTATTGGTTTCTCAGAAGGGATAATAAACTGGTAATATTATAAAGGTTGATTTTTTAGTGAAAGTGTATCACTCTAGGATAATATAGCGACATTGTTGTAGATTGCTCCATCTTCTCACATTCGCTCTCTAGACGAACTCGCAAGAACTCACAAGTTCACACACGGGCGAACTCAAGGCTCTCTGCTCTCGGCTCTCTCTAGAACTCGAAAAAACTGATAATATCCTTCTAAAAATTGTAAGGGAACGCCGATTACCGACAATAGAATAATCATCACTGATTGGATAAAATTCAATAGGTGCTCAATATTTAACAGACACGGCACAGAGTTCGCTATCAAGGAGGAGGGGGGGGATTGGGTGATAAGGGGATCTTCACTCGACTCGACAGAGCTAACTGTAAAATAATGCTGCTCTCAACCAACTCCAATGATAAATAATACATTCGTTTGGCTAAAATATTTTGAAACTATTTCAACGGTTTAAAAAAGTTTCTGTTTTATAACAGACTTATAAAATCACCACAAACTGTATTATCTTCATAATCATAATAGATTATTATTGTTTTTTGAAGTTAGAGCAATACAAACAAGGTGGGCGGGTCGCCATACTGCTCCCAGAAATTCAATATTTAGCCATCTAACTGATGACAAATTTTCAACGAACATAACATAAACAAACTTCAAAATCTGCTGAGCCATACCTGATCCGAAGGTGCTATGATGTCTTCCTGAATTCTTTCATGATGGAGCATGAATATACATACCTTTACTCACCTGCTCATATCATAATGATCTCTCATCTCCTGCACACAGCTAAAAAACATTTTATTGAAACATCAATATTGAAATTGATTGAGTTCAAAAGATACAGTCATGAATCGTTGTAAATCACAATGTTATAAAATTACAAAATCTTTACAAAAAGGAGAATTTCAACTT
Source organism: Rhysida immarginata (assembly GCA_023313115.1). Lineage (NCBI taxonomy): Eukaryota > Metazoa > Arthropoda > Chilopoda > Scolopendromorpha > Scolopendridae > Rhysida > Rhysida immarginata. The sequence continues at coordinate 72,842 of JAHWFO010061329.1, forward strand.
TTCTTTTCACAGATATTCACCGAAGAAGTCAGGGCAATGCGCCTTTATTGTTTACATAAATTATCTCTCAAGAAAAGAATTGTTTAGGAAATAGTCACTGTCATGATGTAAAAGTTCATAAATATCAAAGTCGGATACACGAAAATTACACGAAAAATTTCACAATAAACTCCATAATGATTGATTCACATTTGTAAAGTTCATTTCCATATAATCTTAAAAGTTCTTGAGTGACATCAATGATCTCGAATCAGAGTTTGTAGGCTTGAAATGCGAAAAGTTCTTTAGCTGTATTCACTTGCCTATAGTTCTTTAATCGTTCACTAGTTTGTATGTTATATCTTGTAGTCGATATTTCCTTAGGAAACTGCTTAATTACTTTCTTCCATTTCATCCGCTTGGAGAAAAAATAAAGAAATCATTGTAGTCACCAAGTCTTTCATTCATCTCTCTCGCACTACTTGTTGTGTTGATGTCGATCCACCTGCTAGTTGAAAATCCACTGCGAAGAGGAAGGGGGGTGATTCCTCATCTACGATCGTTGAAATTGCTCCAGTATCATCACGATGTCTCTCTGCAGTGGTCCGATCATCTCATCTCATCGTGTTGTCATGAAATAGAAAGAAAAACGAAAATGGAGGGAAGACGCCTTCTTCACTCACTCTCTTAAAAAGTCAACCACGTCATCAAAGTTCATTGTTCAAGTAATAATGTATCACACTACACTCAATTGATATCATATTTGGTCACCAAAACTCATTGCAATAAATTATTACTTATCTTTTTAATTTATAGCACTATTCATTCTTAATAACAATTAGTATATTAGTAACAGTGCATTAAATACACAACCAACACAATTTCAAGAATTAAAATCAATAATCGATGCCAAATTCTTAATTAGTCAATATCTTATCAATAAGGGAATTATTTAAATATAAACGATAATTTATTTAAGTTCTTGCATCCACTCTCAATCAAAAGAAATGATCCACTATTAATATAAAGATCTTAAAATTATTTTAATACCTTAATAAATTTTTCCCATTATTTTCTTTTAATTCAAATGGATCTCGCTTGTAAGCAGGAAATGTGCTTTTATTTTTACTACACAAAGAAATGAGAAAGTAAACCTTCTCCCCATTTTACATATGATCTTGACCTGGTGGGTGTCTGACCTCCTTTCACAGGTGGTGATAAGGGTTCCGTTTTACACTCCTTATCTATCTCTCTATCTAAGTCTGAAAATGCATTCCGTTCATTCAAATACATTTCAGTTTAAGTTGCGACGTTATCAAATTCTATTCGCGCTCTTTTACGGATACCAAAATTAAGTGCGCTGCTCAAACGTGCTTTAAAGTTTTTCAAAAGAAATATAAAGACAACAAGGATAGTCAGTATGACGCAAATAATGGACAACACATCATAATGAGAAAGTTTCGATTCATCGACGCCTCGCCTACGCAAATCTCGTGTCATTGCTTCTGTTTGCTGTCGAATCTCATGCAACGAAATGCTCGCTTGTTCCAACGACATATGCTGAGAATTTGCGGGTAAGTAATCCAATAAAGATTTATTTAGTTTATTTACTTCATTAATAACCTCACGGAACTCAGAATGATTAAATATTTCTTTAATATCAGGCTCTATTAAAGTATTTAAATTCGAAAATGGCGATCCTACCGTTGTAACACCTTGTACAAATGGCGATAGAAGTACGTCATCATCCACAGAAATGCATACACTCGGAATTTGAATTCTTCCCGTGCCGCTAATTTCAATAGTTTTTCTTTTTTTAGAAGGTTGTGATCGCTGTGCTGGACAAGTTATTGTAAAGCTTGTTGGTTTTGAAATACTGTAGATCCATTGTCCCAAAACATTACTCTTAACAAAGATTGGTGGGGGGTGTGTGGAAAATATGCTTGTCGCACAATTCATAAATTGAAATTTCCGCTCCGCAAAAAAGTGAAAGCTTGCAGCTTTGACTCGGAACTTTAAAAATTGCTGATGAAGGTGAAAAAATCTTAAATAAAGCTCCAGTTTTGCACTGTAACATATCAATATGGTTTAATACCAAATAAAGTTGTCGATCTTTCGAGACCGCTAAGAAAGGTGCATGCGCATAAAAAGATGCAAATGCATCAACATTATGAATCTTAACAGGTTAACAGATTTTATACACTTCAAAAATGTAGTGTGATGTAATTAAAGGGATGTCAATAAATAAACGCATCTGCTGCTCCAAGGCAACTGCTGTAACTGATGTTTATCACACATGGGCATCAGGATGATACACTGTTTGCCAGTCTGAGGAAGCAATCAAACGTTAATTCTGACTCACAACTAAATTTCATGGTCAATACCATTCAAAAAATATATTCGTAAGCACACTCATGATTGGTTCAACTCAATTTAACTTAAAATTAGATACGAAAAGATAAACTCCTAAGCTTTCTAAGTTTTACTTTCACCTAATACTCGTAAATGGTAATCAAGCTGTGGGGGTTGTCCTTCAGTTTTTGAAATTGATGAACCAGGAGGGGAGATGTCAATTCCTTTCCCTCTTACCTCCCACTACTCTCCTTTCAACATCCAATTCCTAGTCACCAGACTTAGTCACAACACCTGTGCCAAGTATGTAATTCATTTCATCTTCTACCATAGCTACTAGTTAGCTCCAATTCAATACTGAATGATTCTGTTACGTTTCACCTTGAAGCTTACAACTTCTAAAACTGGATATTAAGCATTTTATAAAATGGATTCATAATTCTACACTTTATTATAAATGTTGCGAAATTATATTTGATTCCAACCTTCACTTTCAAAACTAGTGAAAACACTTTTACACAAAATTATCGAGTAAACTGTATAAAGTGCAATTCTTGGTGCACCCCAAAACAATTATGCAAGATTTCAGACAAATTTCTTGTCATTGAAATAGATTCAGTTTATTGTCAATGATGCTTGTCGACTCATAGAAATAGATTTCTTAATACTCATAAACGTTAAAGGAAAAATTCCTTTTAAGAAAACATCTCATATTAGAGATTTTAAAAATAATATCATACATAAAATTTACTTTCATTTTTCTTGAATAAATACACAACTACCTATGCCAGTATAAACAAAATGCTTTGAAGATTATTGGTTTGTTGCTTCCAAATATTCCAAACATGTTATAATACACATAATCACAGTTTTTAAAAAATAAAGTGTCTAGCATTAATATTTTAACCACATTTATGATTTTCTAATTCCATACTTGAGAAAAAAATAATGACAAAATCATTGTTCATTCTTTATTTTAACATCAAATGTTATCCAAGTATACCCCTATATCTTTCTCCAGGGGGTTTCATTTTGTTCCACCTCTTTACTCATACATCCACTTGATCTTCGATTTCCCAAGCTTGATTTATTAAATCTGACATAATGTTTTCTATCCAGACTATTCTTTTATTTATCTCCTCACCACCTGTAAATAGAACTTCCTTCCCCTGAATTGTACTGGGTTTTATATCTTTCTTTAACTCCTCTATCATCTGGGGAATGTGAAACACTACATCATCCTTTAATTAATTAACCTGGCTATCCATTCTATTAATCTTTTCTTCTTCTTCTCTCCACTAATATTCTAACTTCTTCCACCATTCCCTCTGTAGTTTATCCATTTGTTTCTTATCCACGATTAAACCCTCTTTTTGTTTCTTACCTTCATCTAATTTCTGTTCTACTATCATCACCAGTTCCCTTTTTAATTCTTTTATTGAATTCTCATTATTTTGCAGATTGTTCTCCGTTTCCTGAGATTGTGCTCATCTCCTATAACTTCCGTAATTAGAATTGTTTCCTTATTGTCTACTCCACCATTATTATTTTCATTATTTTTTTCTTTGGCCTTTTTACTCCTTCTCAAAGTACGCATCTTATTACGCCTCTTAATTTTCAGGATTGTTTCTTTATTAGTAGGATTCTTAACTATTTTCTCGTTTCTAACGAATTCCCTACAAACTTTATTGGCATGTCCATGTTTTCAACAAATTGTATACCGTAAGTTATCTTCTCCTACAAATGTATGTTTAATTTTACGACATTGACTCCTCAAATGCATTCCTCCGCAATTGTAAAATTTCAAAGCATAAGTATCTCGGGGCTCTGACATAAGTATCTCGGGGCATAAGTATCTGGTTCGACTCCGGGCTGCGGAATTTTCTCTCTTATTTTTCATCATTCATAAGTATCTTGCTTTCCATAATTTTTTATTTTCTTCTTGCAATTTTTACCGATGTGACCACTACCTCTACACAATCCACATATTTTATTTCTATCCCAACACTGTTTTTTGAACCAACACTGTTTTGATAAGTGTCGATTCTTTTTACAGAAGTAATCCTGAGTTTTTCCTTCACACAATTCTCATTTCTAGGTTTGCATTCTCTTTCAATGCTTTTCTCACTGCTTCCTCTATTCTTTTCCTATATTTATACTCTATTCTATTTACTATTTTTGTCTCCTAATCCAATTTTCCTTCTATTAATCCTATCACCGTCTGAGCTATAAACATAAGATTTATCTTCTCCACCTTCTCTGCTGTTACGACCGCGTCTTCCCACGTCTCTGGCTGCGTATGTATCATTCCTCCCCTCACTTCGGGCAATAAGCCTGCCAAAAATCTATACTTGATTTTTTCATTCATCGTTTTTCTTCTTACTTCCTTCTCTACATCTCCATAAGGACCTTCCTCCTCCATTCCTACAGGGGGAATCAACTTTCTTCCTAAAAAGGCTAGTTGCATAGAATACTGTTGGACTGACTCGTTTACCTTCTGTATACACGTATTAAACTCTCTTTCCACTAGCTCAGGTTCTTCCTTAGTGAACCTCGCTCGCAATATTTCTACAAATTCTTCAAAATCTTCCACATTGTCCAATACTCCACTCTCTCACATAGAACTGAGCGTCTCCTTTCAATCTCAACTTAACAAAATTAATAATAGTTCTATCATTCCAACTTCCTGCCTCCAATATCTCTTCTTCTGTTTTTAAAAATTCCTCCAGTTTACCTGTGCCATTGGGATTTCTCTATACAGTTCTTTATACTCCTTTTCCACATCAATTTTCATTGTAAACGTTTTTTTCCCAATATGTATAATAAAATTGTTTATTTTCTTTTATTAGGTCACCAAGTCAAGATCAAGAGTAAAAAGGATGAAAACAACTGCTCAACAAAGAATACTCAAATGTGCAATAAAATGTTCAATATTTCTCCAATCAAATGCAAAAATATAATTGATCATTTGTTTTTTTTTAAAACACTCCGTTCTCCATTGTCTCTCTAAATTTTATAATAATGATTGAAAAAATACAATCCTGTCGAGACTGCACCATTATGTACGGATCCAGGGCCCAACTTGTGCAGTCGTTTAAATAAATATTTAAAGAACACCCACGCCCATATGTATAATAATTAGTTAGGACCTCGTTGCACTTCTGTTGGTTGTTTGAACAGGTAGCTGAGATTTTGATGGTCCGACCTGGCCGGGAAAGTGCACTGGGGTGTAAATATCTTTTTTAGAGACACAAGTGAGAAAATATTTAATAATAAAAACAACAATCATTTATTCATTATAAACAAGATAATATACAATTATTAAAAGGTAAGATGTATTTAAAAAGAAAAGTTAAATGGAATAAACTCTTAAATCCTTAAATTAATACTTCTGTAAAACTCTTTACATTTAATCTTCAAAGATCTCTTAACCTGGCGCCAAATTTTATAACAGCACTACCCGCGCTGCTGTGTTTACACCGCACTTTTTAAAAGTTATTTTATTTGATAAAAAAGAACTCATGAGATAAAATAACAAAATCATTTTTATTATACTTTTATAAATTTATGCCAAAATTGCAGGGTTTTTTAAATTTTTACATTCTAATTTGTTAAGTTTAACTTTTTCAATTTTTAATTTTAACATTTTTTATTGGTGCTAGCTGTTGCCAATAAGTTGTACTTGGAATACATGGAAGTCATCACAAGGTAGTGCCACTGTATGATGAGCTAAATCAAAAAAATCAAAAAGTGCGGTGTACGAGTGACGCCGGGTTAAATTAACGTCTGTTTTGATTGAAATATTTTAACAAAAGTTTAAGCTCTCAAATCTCCGCGTTCAACATTATTATAATCAATAAAAACTATTTAGAGTTCTCTCAATTACTATTTACAGAAAGATAGCTGTTTCCTTTAAACACTGCTTGTTAGACATATTTTACTTTAATTTTACTAATTATTAATTCAGTTCTCTCACAAAGTTAGAAATTAATCAAATCAGATTTTTTATAAAATAACATTTTAACAAATTAATAGTTTTAGTGACCACATGATTTTGAACAAGAGAGGAAGTATGCCGTCGTCGTCATCGTTTTCGCAATGGTGAATGGCGTGGCCTCTTCTTCGATGGGCTCCACGCTAAGTTAACTAACGTAGGCTTAAATGAATAATAATAGTCATAAATGAATAGTCTTAAATGAATAGTCTATTCCTATTTCTCTGTGATTAGGAATAGAAAAATGCTCAGAGGTCTTCCTATTCATATCACCGAGGATTTAACCGCTGCACGTTACCGGCTACTATGCGCAGCTAAGACCATACTTGGCCCACGTAATGTATGGGCACATGGAGGTAGGATCCTAACCAAGGACCCTACCAGCATGATTACTGTCATCCTTCCTGATACTGACTTACAATCTTTAGTCAATGTCTCATAAGTTTTATAGTTCCTAATTTTATGTAATTTTTTATTAATATAATCCTTTTTTTTATGATGTAATTTTCTTCTTTATATACTTTCATCTCTTTCACCCTCTCACATTGTCGATGTTTTTTTTTATCCGCCCTTCATTGTTCTACCTCAACTGCCTGTCCTCTCCTCATGGTCTCTCTCTCTAACTTTACCACTACTAACGAACTAAATTCCTATTTTCATAGTCTCGCTAACAATTTCACGACCCCTTTGTTTTTCTTCAGTCTGAATATTCGCAGTCTCTCTGCTAACTCAACTGCACTCTTTGCTTCCCTAACTCTCCTGCAAATCGCTCCACATATTATCTCTTTAACTGAGACATGGACGAAATCTCTGTCCGACATACCTCCTTTAAATAATTATAACTTTGAAGCTATTCATCGTCCCTCTAAACGGGGCGGCGGTCTAGTAATTTACACCACTTGTAACCCCGCCATTGAAATTTTAACACTTTTAATTAATGACAAATTTTTCTATACTTCTTTATATCGCCCCCCATCAGGCATATTTTCCAAGTTTATTAACTATCTATCAGCTATGCTTCTAGATTTAAGTCTCTCAAATAAGAAAATCATTATCTCGGGCAACTTCAACCTTGACCTTTGCAAGTCTTCTTCCAATGCTAATATACTATTAGACCTTTTATCCAGGGCAGGTACCTCTCCGTTAATTTCTTCTCCGACTCACTATTATAATTTCCATAACACTTACTCTTTAATTGAACAATTTTTCTCTTTTTCTCTTGACAATCTGAATAGTGGTTCCGTAGATTGGCATATCTCAGACCACTTTCCTATTTTTACTTTTCAAAGAGGACCCCTCTTTTCTCTCCAACGCCCTCCTCCCCCCCCCCTTATTAACGATCACTCCAATGAGAATCCTTGTTTTCAATTCATTTTTAGAACTAACTGAGTGGCAATCGTTACTCAACCCCGAGATTAATATCAATTCCTTATTCGACAAATTCCTTACTCACTTACACGTCGGTATATCCAGATATTTCCCACCCAGGACTGCTACCAAAGACATTTCCAAATTTAATATATTAAAACCGTGGCTAAACCCTTCCATTTTATTATTAATTAAACATAAGCACTTCTCATTTTCCCTCCATCCAGGGACCTAACTCGTCGGCCTTCGGCCATTCTGGCCCTGGTTGGTTGGATTCTGTAATTATTCTTAATTAAATGAAATAAAATGAAATAAAATAAACGAAATAATAACAATACTGGTTTTATTGGTTTCTCAGAAGGGATAATAAACTGGTACTATTATAAAGGTTGATTTTTTAGTGAAAGTGAATCACTCTAGGGAAATATAGCGACTTTGTCGTAGACTGCTCCATCTTCTCACATTCTCTCTCTAGATGAACTCGCAAAAACTTACAAGGTTCACACATGGATGAACTCAAGGCTCTCAGCTCTCAGCTCCCTCTAGAACTCGCAAAAACTTATAATATCCCTCTAAAAATTGTAAGGGAAAGCCGATTACAAAAATTGTAAGGCTCCACTCGACTCCACAGAGCTATCTATAAAATAACACCGCTGTCAACCAACTCCGATGATGAATAATATGTTCATTCGGCTAAAATACTTTGAAACTATTTCAACGGTTTAAAAAAGTTCTGTTTTATAACAAACTTATAAAATCATCACAAACTGTTAATATCTTCATAATCAAAATAGATTATTATTGTTCTTTGAAGTTAGAGCAATACAAACAAGGGGTCGTCACGCATATTTTGTATTACATCAGATCCAAGCATTTAATTAAAATACATTTTGATTATATTCTGTGGGAATGTGTGTATTTTGGAAAATGATATGCTCATAATGCGATGATTGAACATTGGTTTCCAAGAAATAATAATAATCTGCATAAAATGATGATGCAGTGACGGAATATTATTAAGGCAGCGTCTATTGATTAAGCAATAGTCATGCGTGTCTCCCTGGAGCTCCCTATCAAACATACAGACGACTAACAAAAATATATGTGTTGGAAAGTAAAGAGAAAGAACGAATATTGGTCATAAAAACTCTGCAACTAAAACAGAAAAAGCTATACGGGCATTTGAAACACCAAACAACGGGAGTTTCGTATACAGCAAGAGGGTATATGAGCTTCTACGTCAAGGGAAGGGAAAACTTGAGTCTAAATTATCTTGTGATGCTCCTCAGTGGTGAGGTAATTCAAGAAGAGTTTAGATAAAGTCCTGGTTTATCATCTAGAATTCTTTTTTTCGTATTTTTCGTAGAATGGATAGTCCCTTTGATCTGTGTTCTATTAATTGAGTTATTATTTAACGAATTGGGAGTTAATTTAATTTTCTAAGATTGTTCTGTTTACCTACAAGTGTAATTATCCCGAGTAACGCCGGGTACCTCTGTTACTTATATCTAAAAAGAAGTTTTTATGTGGGTTTGTTTGTTTCTTATAAAAATCTACAATTTTATTTCCATCTTGATGAGATTTTGTATAATTGTCCGTCAAAACATGGGGAAGGTCATCGTCTACCTCAGATTTCGAAAAAATAATACTTATCGAAAATAAATTGATATTCATTATGATAGCAAGGCATATTAATGAGAAATATCTCATGACCAACAATGCATAGCAAAGTTGGTCCAACAATAATTATCAACAATAGAATAAACACACAATCCACAAACAATCTGCATGGACCAACAATATATATTTCATGACCAAGAATCCATATCTCATGACCAACAATACAAAGCAAAGTTTCTGTAATAACAGGAATCAACGCACAATTCACAAACACTCTGCACGGCCCAACTATATATAACTCATGACCAACAATGCAAGGAAAAGTTTGTGCAATGCTAGGTATCAACAATGGTGTCAACACGAAATGCCCCAACTCTATGCAAGGATCAATAATATATATCTCATGACCAACAATGCAAGGCAAAGTTTGTGCAATATAGATAAGTTTTAAATTGTAACAAAGCATAGAATTCCTGTTACTCAGACTTTTCTGAGAGTTGTTAATACTTAGCAATTTCTTGAAAATCTTGTAAAATGACCAATAACTGGAGATGATGGAGACTTAGCAGACAATTGAGAAAGATTGGAAAGACGACAGAATAAGGACTCTTTTTGCTCCGTGCTGTATTGAGCAAATGGTGAGCAGGTAAATAGAAGAATCGGCGATTTCTAAGTTTATAGACATCAATACGATGCTTATATCAAAGGAACAAAAAGAAATACGACTTGTTCAAATAGTTTTATTATTAAACACATACAACTTGTATTTAACCAAAACAGAAATGACAATAAACTTACATTATCTTATTGTTATAGCAAATAAATAAAAAGAGCACTGTCCCATGGGAATGCATGGGAATCTCAAATTTATAAGAAAACACTTGGTTCTCAAAAGCATATCGATATTACGTTGTTTCGTATGACATCATATACACGATTTTCAATAGAAAGAATCAAAGTTTGTAACGTTTTAGGATCTAAATTGTACCAAGAAAACTTGATTGATGTCTTGAGTTCATTGGTAGACTAATATTGACGTCCATTTGCATAAACTTTTCGAGATAAAATGCCCTACACGTTCTCAATAGTATTCAGGTCAGGACTCATCAGTGGCCAGTCAAAAACAGATACAGATAGTCTTTTGTAGCATTCGATGTATGGATGGATGCGTTATCGTGCTGAAAAATCCAATTCTTTCCTCCCAAAATTTCACCGAACGGGATCAAATGACTTTGTAGTGTCTCTATATATATTTCTGAGTTTTTTCGTTCATCTAAAAATGATAAGGACGCTTGACCATTATATGAAAAGGCCGCCCATATCATAACCGATACACCACCTTGTTATCTGCTAAAAAAGGTTCGGGGTTCTTTCCTTAAATCATGCCAGTAGCTTGCATATCCGTCAGGACCATCCAGATTCTATTTCTTTTCATCACTGAACAGCACACTCAGCTGTTTATCACCATATGACATGTGCTGATGAGCCCACTGCGACCTCTTCTTTGGTGAAGCTTTGTGACGGGCGGTTTACGTCTCTTTTTCTTGTGAAGAAGTTAACCAGCTTCTTTAATACGTCTGTGAATTGTATTCTTTGATATATGCAAACCTGAACTAACAGTGATGTTACGTATGAACATTTTCTGGGAGAAAACCAATTTCTGTATCCGTCTATCATCACGAGAGCTTGTCACACGTGGTCTTCCTGAACGATGTTTTGGTTGGTGTGGCTCTACGAGCTAGAACTCGGTAAATAATACTTTTAGAACGGTTTAACGCATTGGAAATGTCATGAACAGATTCACCCTGCGATTTTAAGCTGAATATTCTGGCAACCTCGTCAGCTGTTAGCTGGGAAGCTCTAGGCATTTCGTTGGTGAGTAAAATGTCGCTCTTGAGCCATTTCACAGCATATTTATACAACCCAAACCTTACATCATCACTAAATGTTTACATATTGCATAAAATTATGTTGTTCTATAAACTTTTGGGATACAGCATTTTCAATGGTTTATCATAAACATTTTCAATGCTTTTCTGAAAAGTAAAATTTTTGTAATGTTTGCGTATTATCAACTTGCACGTGCTTTCATTCAAAACCCAAAAACTTTCCATGACATCATTGACTTCATAGTGACGTAATCAGCAATACATTGAATGTCAATAAATTTTTGTGACGGACTGTAGACTACAGATTTGAAAAATGGCTAAGTTTTACTTCAAGATATCGTGAGAAGAGTGAGAACTACAAGAGCATCAAGTGTACATCTAAAAATAGATTACGTGAGTAAGAAATTATTTACACAAGCAGTGGCATCCTTGGATAGGCCTTTAAAAATTTTTTTTTCGAATTTTCATTAAGAATAAATTCTAAGCGTTTTCATGTGTTTATTTTCATGATTTTGCAAAATTTAATTCAAAAAAATGTCCGAGCCACGTCGGAATTATCAGGTAAACCTTTTGGTAGCACATCAGATCTAAACATTTCATAAAAATACATTTTTTATATATTCTGTGGGTAAGTGTATATTTTGGAAACTCAGATGCTGATAATGCGATGATTGCACGTTCCTTTCCAAAAATTATTAATAATGCGCATAAAATGATGATGAAGTTAATGGATAGTCTTTTTGCTCTGTAATGACAATGGAAAACCTCTTGTCCACAAAAAGAATTTTAATTAGACATATACGTATTTCGAAACCTTTAGGTTCATTATTCAGTGCCATATGAGCGGGTTCGAAATACGTATATGTCTAATTAAAATTCTTTTCGTGGACAAGAGGTCTTCTTTTGTTATTATGTCGCTGTCCACGATTATTGAAGGTTTAATTTTTCTCAGTCTTGTATTCATTTTTATTATTAATTAACTAGTTGAGAGATAAAATTTAATTTGTTGAGATCGATCTGTTTACCTACAAGTGTAATTATCCCGGGAACACCGGGTACCTCGGCTGGTATTTATATAAAAAAATGATATTGGATATGTGGGTGGGTTTGTTTGTTTTTTATGCAAATTTACTGTTTCATTCTGATCTTGATGAAATTTTGCAAAACATGAGGAAGGTCACTGTCTACCTCAGGTTTCAAAACAATAAGAATTATCGAAAATATACTAATATTCATTATAATGGCAAGGCATAATAATGATAAATATCTCATGACCAACAGTGAAAGGCAAAGTTGGTGCAACAATACTTATCAACAATGGTATAAGCACGAAATTCACGAACACTCAGCACAGACTAACAATATATATCTCATGACCTATAAATACAAGGAAAAGTTTGTGCATCAATAGGTATCATCATTGGTACTATGCAGGGATCAGCAGCTTTTATCTCATGAAGAACAATGCAAGGTAGAGTTTGTGCAATGTAGATTGGGTTCAATTTGTAACAATGTATAGAATTCCTGTTATTCAGGCTTTTCTTATAATTGAGAGTTGTAAGTACGTAACAATTTCTTGAAAAATCTTTAAAAATGATCATGAACTGGAGATAAGGGAGAGTTAGCAGACTATTGAGAAAGAATGGAAAGACGACTGAGGAAGCACTCTTTTAGCTCCGTGCTGTATTAAGCAATTGTTGATCATGTAAATAGAAGAATCGGTGATTGCTAGACTACGCAAAGTGATGAATGGTCAATTTTTGTTTCATTACATCGAGAGACGAGTGGAAATTGCAACAACATCTAGTGTACAATTCATTCCAAAAGCGTTTTCACTTGTTTGGCAGGAGTTGAGCTAATCGAAGTTGAACGCTTATAAAGTCTACTAGTTTGAACGAACATCGTAGATAATTAAAATGAACTTGGCCGTCCAGAGTGGAAATAGGGATGAGGTTTGTGACTCGTGTTGGCGAATTACAGCACTTTTAAGTGAAAAGATTAATCGCTGCTTTTTATTTCAGTAAGATCGACTTTGTAGATGAAATAATTAACGCATTAATTTAAAAAAAAGCAATAAATATTTAAGAATATCTCAAGAATGTTCGATGAGAGTTTATCCTACGTAAAACTTCAGATATTTAAAATATTGATGAAAATAGAAACGAAAACTCCACAGGCTGATTTCGAACCGGGAACCATCGAGGAGCTGAAGTTTCCCTGTTCAAATTCAAGCTGTGGAATTTTCTTTATTTTCATCAATAAATATTTAGTTATTTACTAGCAGAGGTACTTGGCGTTGCCCGGGTTAATTACACTTGTAGTTAAAGAGAACAACCTCAATAAATTAAATTATAATCCCAATTGGTCACATAATAATTCAATCAATACAACACAGAGCAAACGGACTATCCATTCTACGAAAAATACGAAAAAGAGGACGTCCAGGTGAATTACCAGAACATCTAAACTCTCCTTGACTTGCCTCACTATCGCGGAGCATCACCAGATACTTTAGACTCCAGTTTTTCTTGCCCTTGAAGTACAAGCTCATATACCCTGTTGCTCTATTCGAAACTCCCGTTGTTCAGAAGTTTCAAAAGCGTGTATACCTTTTTCTGTTTTAGTAGCAGAGTTTCTCTGACCAATACTCTTTCTTGCTCTTTCCTTTCCAGACACATAAATTTTTGCCAGTCGCCTAGACAATTGATAGGAAGCTCAAGGGAACTATACGTGACTCCCATGCCTAGTCAATAGACGCTGCCTTATTAATGTTTTTTCACTGCATCATCACTTTATGATCATTATCAAAATAATTCTTGGAAATGAACGTTCAGTCATCGCATTATCAGCATTTCATTTCCCAAAATATACACTTTGCCATAGAATATAGTCAAAATATATTTTTAGGGAATGTATGGATCTGCGGTGCTACCAAATAAGCTAGCTGATAACCCAGGCGTAGCTCGGACTTTTTTTTGGAATAAATTCTGAAATATCTTAAAAATAAACACATGAAAACGCTTAAAAATAATACAATAAAAATTCTGAATAAAAATTTAAAAAAAAATTTTTTAAAGGCTCACAATGGATGGACCTCTCCAAGGATGCCACTTCTAGTCTAAATAATTTCGTACTCAGGTAATCTTACTTAAGATGTACATTTGATGTTGTTGCAATTCCTTTTCTTCTCTCGATGTCTTGAATGAAAACTTGGCCATTCATCTCTTTTTGTAGTTTAACGATTGCCGATTCTTCAATTGACCTGCTTACCATTTCCTCTATATAACACGAAGCTAAAGGAGTGCTTCCTCTGTCGTCTTTGCACTCTTTTTCAATAGTCTGCTAACTTCCCATTATCTCCAGTTACTAATCATTTTTAAAGATTTTCAAAAAAATTTTAAGTACTAAGAAGTCTCTTTGCTAAGAAAGACCTTAATAATAGGAATTGCCCAAACTTTGCCATTCGTAGTTGTTCATGAGATATATATTGTTGATCCCTGCCTAGTTTTGGTTAATTGTAACAGTTTGATTATCTAATCTATTTAATAACCAATTTTTGTTTCTTTATATTAGTCAGAACCGTGCCCACTTGGCCTGACTTGTTGATTTATCACCATACTGGCCTCGTTGGGCACAAATGGAACTGTATTTTTCTAACCCAAAATAAATAAGTAAATAAATAAATAAATAAATATTATAACTTTGTTAAATGCACAGAAAACTTAATTTTCTGCTACTGATTATTTCATGAAAAACATGTAATGATTTAATTCGTGTATTCGCCATTATATTGGCTCTCCAGGTGGCCGAGAGGGCTAGGACGTTGGCTTTCTATTTCTCGAGTCCGCCTGGCCGTGGGTTCGAATCCCGTAGTGGGCATGGATGTTTGTGTTCGTCCCGGGCTGCGTACAGATATAACTTGTGTAAAAGGCGCAAAATGACCTAAGTAGTCGACGCCTAAATTTCTAGAACCTCCCCCCCCCCCATTATATTATTGAGCGTGCTTTGCTAACTTATCGCTTACTTCCTCATGTAGTTTTCACGTTATTATCCAGCATTTCTGATAAAATATTAATAATATACATTGATATATTATTAATAAAGAAAAACTTTCCTAACATAGGCTTAAATTCAGATTTCAATTAAAACAGTTTGACATCACTCATTATGCCTGCCTATCCCTGTTGCTAAGAAACAATAAATGTCATCGTCCAACGTGATTGGAACACGACTTCTTGCCTGGAGTGATTAATCTCACTAATTTAATGTGATGCAAGGAAGCCGAACATCGTTCAGCTATGTGAAAATGCTTTTGGAATGAACTATAAATTAAGATTAAGTGACTAAGAAAGTAAGATTAAGTGACTAAGAAAGTAAGATTAAGTGACTAAGAAATTATTTAGACTAGCAGTGGCATACTTGGACAGGTCCATCCATTGTGAGCTTTTAGAAATTTTTTTTCGAATTTTCATTAAGAATTTTTACTGTATTAACACTAGGCGTTTTCATCTGTTTATTTTTAACATATTTCAAAATTTAATTCTAAATGCCACACTGGTGTCATCACCTAGCTAATTAAGTATCACAGCAGATCCAAACATTTCATAAAAATACATTTTTACTATATTCTGTATGAATGTGAATATTTTTGAAACTGAGATGATGATAATGCGATGACTGAACGTTCATTTCCTAGAATTATTAATGATGAGCATAAAATGACATAAATAAAGCAGTTTCTATTGAGGAGGAAAAGGAGTCCACCTGTCTCTCATGAGCTCCCTATAAAACATCCAGATGACTGGCAAAAATTTTTGTGCCTGGAAAGGAAAGAGAAAGAAGAGTATTGGTCAGAGAAACTCTGCAACCAAAACAGAATAATCTCTACTGGCAGTGGAAACATCTGAACACCGGTAGTTTCGAATTGAGCAAGAGGGTATAAGAGCTTCTGCATCAAGGGCAAATAAAACTTGGGTCTAAAGTAACTTGTGATGTTCCCTGGTGGGGAAGATGGATATCATCTTAATGTGAGGCAAGTCAACAAGAGATAATTAAAATCCCAGTATATCATCTAAAATTCCTGTTTTCCGGAATTTTCTTAGAATGGATAGCCCCTTCGCTCTGTGTTGTATTAATTGGGTTATTATTTAACTAATTTGGAGTTATAATTTATCTTCTTGAGAGTGTTCTGCTTACCTACAAGTATAATTATCCCGGGCAATGCCGGGTCCTCTGCTATCACACATCAACAAATTGATGATAACAACTTCCTCAAAATGTATAACAGGCGGGTTATGCGTTATTCCCCTGTCCTTACAAGAAAAATTTCAAACACACATCAATGTCGAATACTGTCACTCCATTAAATCAATTAAGTACATTTGCAAATACGTCACTTAAGGTAATGACATGGCCGATTTCGAGTTAGCCAAAGAAAATGTGGTGAAATAGGTGACTTTTAACAATTGGGGTGATATATTAGAAGTGGTGAGGCAAGGGCAAGAAAATCCGTCTTAGGAAAGCCAAAGAATCAACAGATATGCATATGGATTTGGTTCTGCTCCACAATAGCAAACATAACCAGTCATTGAAGAGTGTCACTCGTATCGGTCCACTAGCAGCTCTGGTAGAAGTCTTCTGAGGGAACAAGAAGCCACTTCACTGCTACAACTGCCTGCTCTTCGGACATGTATCCATGGGCTACACAGTAAACCCTCGTTGCAACAAATGCGCAGAGGCACACCAGTCAAGAGATTGCCCCAAGTTTAAAGGACAAGACCCCCCGAAGTACATAAGATGTGGAGAACAGCACACTTCAAGCTATACAAAATGTCTAAAATATCCCCAGGTTAAAAGGATGCATAGTTCCAAGGTGACCGCGGACAAATCTTTTGCAGCTGCAGTGTCTATACTGGAGGAAAAAGGTCTCCACATTAACTACCTATAAGGTATGTATAAACAAATTGGATGAATATGTCATTTGTTTATAAATCTAGGCAAACGTTACCCACAGTTGAGTGGGCTCCTTAAGACCAACTAATTTCATCATGGTCACACAACATTATACTGAGATGAACAAAGGTGAACTTCTTAGCGTGATATGGAACGCTAGGGGGGGTTCCCCAAAAGCGTATAGAGTTTCACAGCATTTTGTTGAAGCAGGAAATTGACGTTGCTTTCATCTGTGAAATACACTACAAACCAGGCCGAGATTTCAAACTACCCGGTTATTGTGTGTACCGTAACGATCATATGATTCCAAACACTACAAGATGTGCCTCTAGTGGTGCTGCAATCATCATCAAGAAAGGAACTAAACATCAAGATTTGGTCTCCAAATCTTACACAAGTATGGAATCGGCATCTATCATCATCAATGACGTCTCCCTTGGTGAACTGAAGTTCGTGGTGCTCTACAATTCACATAACATACCCTCGACATCAGCAATCTCGATGATCTCTTCGATGGTGACATTCCAGTTATACTTAATGATGAAAAATAGGAAAGAAAATTCCGCAGCCCGGAATCGAACCAGGAACCTTTGGCT
>JAHWFO010061329.1:90991-129874 GCA_023313115.1 Rhysida immarginata
CTGGTTCCTGGTTCGATTCCGGGCTGCGGAATTTTCTTTCCTATTTTTCATCATTAATTTGAATATTCTGAGGTAAGGCGTACTATTTAACCCTCAGTGATCATCTAATGATTTACCAGTTATACTGGCTGGTGACATTAATGCCAAATATTAAATCTGGAACTCCAGAATACGGAACTGCAATGCCATGATTCTATATCGGTACATACAAAGTAAAGATAACATCATTGCTGCAGGGACAGTGGAGGACACATACTACTGCGACTATTCCTCTATAAGTGACGTTTTGGATATCTCACTGATGAAGGGTTTCTTCAAGCCATACAACATCTTCACGATTGATGACCTTTTTGCTCATCACAAGCCTGTGGTGTTAAACTTTGACAATGTCACCATCAATTTCAGAGAAGAAGTCAAGCATCATCAAGATTGGAAGCTCATCAAATAAATCCTCCAGGACCATGACTGCCAACTCGAAAGATCAAACGGTATGGATGAAATCGATCAATGTGTTGATGACATCACTAGGCGAATAAATAGTGCCACTGAAGCTAGTGCCTATAAATTTGAATATAAATCTCCTTATCGAATTGTGCTTACCCCAGGAATCCAAAACTTGATTGCAGAAAGAAACAGGACCCATAGGCTTTGGCAATGTTATCGTGTACCTTGGCTAAAATCCAAATATAACAGGTTAGTACGAACAGGTCAGGATTAAATAAAAGAGTTATGCGATGCTTGGTGGAATGACAAGCTGGAAAGCTTGTCGGCTCGCGACAATTCCATTTGCAACATGGTTAGAGCTCTACAGAAGAAGAAGAATCATACGCTTCCTCCACTTCACACCCTTCAAGGTAATTACGTCCAAACTAATCAGAATAAAGCATAAATAATTGCAGATTTCATACACATGCAGTTTGTTACTCCTGATAAAAATAATCCCAAGAGACAACTCATGTCCCTGCATGTTGAAAATGGTCCTATCAAACTTGATGAAGTCCTTGCAATTTACATCAAAGATTAACATCCAGAATGGCGAGATAGCTACCATCATTAGAAATCTCAAACTGAAGAAGGTTCCAGGAAGAGACAACTTAGGTGTCACGGAAATTGAATGAAATACCCGATTTCTGATGACGTCGTCCATCACTTTCAGGCTCATTTCTTCTATCCTTCGAAACAGAAAGGTGGATGATGTAATCGCCAACGTCATCAAGAGCAACACGAGTGAGCCAATCACGGCAAAGAGCAGGATTTTCATCATGATGTAGCGAAGAACAGGACAGAAGGAATTGCTAATGGAGGAGTAGAGCGGAGCGGACGGAAAGATGGTTTGAAGAAGCAGTCCCGATGCAAACCATGGTGCCCGAATATTTTAATAATACGGGAAGCAAGCGAGCAAACATCACAGACAGTATCCAATGCTCAGCGATTTTTGGTATAGAGCTACAGGTCGTCCTGCTACAATGAATTCGCCGCCGTGGCAATATGATGAAGCCATCGCACAGACTCTACCCTTGGCCGCATTAGCGAGGTTTCTGAGAAATTCACTCAGCACAATTTCTGTCAAGACTAATTTACTGGTAAGTGCTGTCTTTCAAATAGACATAAATGCCAGGCTTGCCTAGCTTACTTTTTCTGAACTATTGTATTGTGAGTTACGTTACAATTCTCATGTTCAAGGATTATGGCCGTTCGGTCTATCCGCTTATGTTATTCACGATTGAGGCTTCATGTATGATTAGTCGAAATACATAGCATAACTTTCGAGCCTTTCCTCATCTTTTACTGTAACGAATAGTAAGGGACACAAAATTCATATTTATCTGGCTTTTTAATGGCAGACAATGTATTCGCATTTGTTGCTCTGTTCCAATGTCTACACCACTTCTAGCAGAGGCCATTCATCTTCTTATTATGACTTAATGGCTTGTGACTATTCACAGCCTGTATACATGACTACCAATTTAACAATTAGTGTCTTTTGTGCATCATTCTTCATCGTGTTTCATTAAGGTGTTATTTAGTGTTTTTACCAGAGGTAAAAGTGGTGATTCCCGTCGTCTTTAATTAAAGTGCTTAGTACAAGTGATTATTTAATTATCGCCATTAGGTTTGACAGTCACCCTTGATTCATCACTGAGTGCTCCAAGTGCACTTTTTATTCAAAAAAGAGAAAGGAGGCGACTTAAGCCTTCCTGATGCTTGTGCGTTCTGCAACTTTCCGGCAAGTGGTTTTGTTTCATTTATGTGCTATTTATGACTTAGAGTATGAATCATTTACTGTTATCAGTTTAGTGAATGAATTGCTTTAGGAGATTATACTTAATTCATACTTAGTCTATAAATGAATAGATTTAAGTGTTTGCTCCATTTTCAATTTATTTAATCCTATATTTATTCAAAAAATATTCTCAATATTAAATGTGACAGAGGCGGTGCATGGTAGCAGAGTGTGGTTTGTTCTACGATCATCCCTGTTTATTGGGCGTTTGTGGATATTTGTGCGTCATTTGTCACACTAGTGAGCATGTGTTTAAAAAATAATAATAAGAAGAAATAGGTTTGGTGTTTATAGTTATTAAATTCAGAATTGTGCTACTGTAGTGCGTCAAGTTTGCGCTGCAGTGGTGCTAAACTGAAGTGCTTATCTGGTGTTATCAACAAGTGTTTGATTTTCACTGGTTGAGCCTAAAAATGAAATAGGCAGTGCGGCAGAAGTGGGAAAGTTATTTAGACTTTGGTGCATCTGTCTGAAACAGTTTTTATGGCGGATAACATGGATCAACTCAACAATCTCACCCAGGCAACGCGTGAGCTACAAGTGCCACCTATGAAGCGGGCCGTTGAGAATATACATTTTCCAACTATTAGTGGCAAGCCCTGGGAAGATCCGCAACAATTTATCAAACATCGAGGTGGTAGCCAGATGTAAGCAAACACTTCAACAGCAATATATGCAGTTAATACCAGCATATTTGATGGGTCCTGCAGTGGTGTGGTATGCGGACTTTGCAGCAGCCAACTCCGTACTAATCTGGGAATTCTTTAAAAGAAAATTTTTAGAGGTGTATGGGGGAGGACAAACCTAACTGACCAAGAGGATGGCCCTACAACAACTCAAGCATAAAGGACAGGACATCGCGGAATATGTAACAAAGTTCCGCCAGCTCGCCGGAAGTCTGATGGATTCCTCTCAGACCGAGAAGATACATTTATTTTTGAATGCCTGCCTCACCATATAGCAGTGCAAGTGTGTATGAAAGAGACTGCGTCTATAGAGGAATGTATCACCTACACCAAAAAATGGTTTTGTGCCCACGTAGGCAGCGAGTTTTTGCCAAGCGAGCCTATGCAGGTCGACACTATCACTTGAAATCAGGATGCTCCAAAAGATGAACAGCACGGTGTGGTCAGGTTTTTGGCAGCTGAAGATGTTTCCCAAGACGAAATTAGTCGCCGTATGGCTGCCGTATAAGGCGAGCAATGCATTTCATTGGCCACTGTGGTCATACAGGACACTTATGAAGAGTCTGCAGGCAAAATAAGACCGCTCTGCCGCCTGCGAAGAAAAATACAGCCCAGATAAACTTTGTCTACAAGATCATAGCCAAAGAGAATGTGTGATCGCTTTAAACATCAATGGAGTCACATGTAAAGCGCTTGTCGACACCAGAACACTTGATAACTACATGGAAAATAACTTATGTGAGAGATTAAAGTTACGCACCACGATGCTAAGACCTCAAAGATCTATTCTATTTGCTAGCAGTCAGCCAATGCCGATCACGCATGCTACTTTAAGGGTGCCCATTAGATGCAGCCACTACCAAGACAGGGTCAATTTCGATAACATATGCATTCAAAACTATGACATCATCTTTGGATGGCATTGGATCGACCAAGCTAAACTATTTATTGACTGCACCACCTCAATGGAAATATGACGACAGGGAAAACTTTATCACCAAGAAAGAACTGTGCAGCATGAAACGCCACGGAGATCCAAGCCCCATATTCGCCATATTTGCGAGATGCAAGCCAAATGGGAGAGATTCCCTTCATCCATCCCAGCTGTACAGATATCGTGGAGGAGTTCACCAACGTCTTCAGGGAGGAGCTGCCTCTGGGTTTGCCGCCTGAACGTCTAGTCCAGCACGAAGTGCACATCGAACAAAGCTTCATGCCTTTCAACTCAACATTGTACCCCCTATCCTGGAACGAGGAGGAAGAGCTACAGAAAACACTGCAGGAGTTGGTAAGTAAAGGCCTTATCCAATCCACTACTTCTTCATTTGCATCTCCCATACTATTCATTAAGAAGAAGGATGGGAGTTTAATGCTATGTGTAGACTTTTGAAAAATCAACAAGAGACCAAGGACAACTTCTACCCGATTCCTCGTACAGAAACCCTACTTGAGAGACTCAAAAATGTGAAAGTATTCGCTAAATTAGATATACTACGAACATACTACCAAATTCGAATGCGTCCGTCTGACGTCCTGTTAACAGCATTTAAGATGCGTTTGAATACTTTATCATGCCATTCGGCCTCAAAGATTCCACCACACCCTTTGCCAAGGCCATTAACGAAGCCCTGCATGGATTCATCAATAGGGGTGTAGTGGCATTTTTTGATGACATCCTGGTATGCACCCAAACTATACCCCAATGGGGAAGTTGCATGGAATTTTTTTTACATTTTAAAGCACTGTTTCATAGAGATTGTGTTATGCTGAATACAAAATCGTTATTAAATTCATTCGAAATATTAAAGAAACCTATTAAAATTAGCGCTAAAAATCTCAAACGAAAACGATATCTGACGTCACTTTCCACCAAATGCAATGATTTTATGTGCATGTGAAGCTCGATCTGATGATTAAGCATTGTTGGGTGTAAGCTTTAACCATTGTTAGCGATAATTATGAGCAAGCAAGTGGCATCATAATACTCACAGGGTATGATGTACCGTTTTTTTGTGGTGTCAATTTTAATATTTTTTTAAAACATAACTACAAATAATTTTTTCAAAAGAATTACTATTCCTTGATGTTGATAACGAATACTATAGAATACAGTAATTTAAAATTTTCATGCAACTTCCCCATTGAGGAAGAGACTATGATTGGTATTACAAAGGCTCCAGGACAACACATTCTACTTACGGCTATCCAAGTGCCAGATAGGACTGGAAGAAGTCGAATATCTGGGGTTTAGACTGTCCAGTAAAGGCTGTCCTTGTGAGCCAAGGCTGACACAAGCCATCATCCACTGGCCGGTGCTCGACAATGTACATAAACTGAGATCCTTCCTAGGTACAGCGCATATTTACAGGCACTTTATAGTCAATTACGCCAGTGTTATGGGACAGCTGTTCGACATATTATAGAATGACACACTCTACATTTGAAAAAGTCATTTATAAGCCTGCCTATCTTGAAAATATTTGATCCTGCCAAGGAATTACACATTTTGTGCAACACTTCAGAGGAAGCAATCAGAGTGGTTGCTACGTAAGTTTATGGGGGAAGTTATTTCACATTGCCTACGAGTTTTGTCGTTTTGGGAATGAGGAGGCACTTCTATCTATCTAAGCCAAGGAACTGCTGGTGGTAGCCCATGCTGGGAAAATATGGCGCCATTACATATAATAATTGATGATGGTTATTTACATGGATAACCAGGCAGTTGTAAGATTGCTAACGCAGGCCAAATCATCTAGACTCCAAGCCCAAGTATTGCAATATGTAATGGACTACAATATTACGATACAATATATCAGATCCGATTATAATATACTAGCTGATGCCCTGTCTAGATCATTCTACAAACTGCACGCCGTCAACAATATCAACACCCAGGAAAATCTGCATTTTGAGGAGGCGAGCATGTCACGGAATTCAAATGATAGCCCAAATTCCGATGACGCCGTCCATCACTTTCGGACTCGTTCCTTCTATCCTTCGAAACAGAAAGGTGGACGGCAACACGAGCGAACCAATCACGGTGAAGAGCGTTATTTTCATCATGATGTGGCTAAGAACGGGACAGAAGGACTTGGTAATAAAGGAGTGGAATGGAGCGGATGGAAAGATGGTTCGAAGAAGCGGCCCCGATGCAAACTACGGTGCCTGAACCTTTTAATGACATGGGAAGCGAGCGAGCGAATGCTGCAGACAATATGTGATGCTCAGGGTTCTTCGGAAACGGCGCAAACTGGAGAGAGAAGCGAGTGATGTGGTTTCTGCTACACGAATTCGCCAACGTGGCAATATGATGAAGCCATCGCAGTGACTCTTCCCTCGGGCACTTATGCAAGGTTTCCGAGACACCCACACAGGACAATTTCTGTCAGGACTAATTTACTGGTAAGTGGTGTCTTTCAAATACGCTTAAGTGCCAGGCTTGCCAAGCTATACGCTTTTTGAACTATCGTATAGTGGGTAACGTTGCAATTCACACGTTCAAGGACTATGGCTGTTTCGTCTATCCACTTATGTTAATCACGATTTAGACTTCGTGTATGAGAAGAGGCCTCTACGATAAAATACATAGCATAATTTTGCTCTGTTCCAATGTCTACACCACTTCTAGCAGAGGCCATTCTTCTTATTATGACACACCGGCTTGTCACTATTCCCAACCTGAATGTGTTACTACCAATTTACCAATTAGTGTCTTTTGCGCATGATTTATCATTGTGCTTCGTTAAGGTGTTATTTAGTGTTTTAACAAAGAGGTTAAAGCGGTGATACTTGCCGTCTTTAATTAAAGTGCTTAGTGCAAGTGATTATTTAATTATTTCTATCAGGTTCGACGGCCCCCTCAATTCATCAGTGAGTGCTTCAAGTGCTCATGTTATTCAAAAAAAAAGGAAAGGAGGCTACGTCAGCCTTCCTGATTCTTGTGCATTCTGCAAATTTCTGTCTGCCAAGTGGTTTGGTGTCATTTATGTGCTATTTATGATCTAGAGTACGAAACATTTACTGTTATTGGTTTAAATGGTAACACAAAGGTGCAGGTATGTGGATGATGTTTTCGCTGTCTTTGATACATCAAAATATAATCTGGAACAATTTATGACTGAACTGAACAACGTGTCTAACAGCATTAAATTTACTAACGAAATAGAGAAAGAAGGTAAATTGCCCTTCTTTGACATCTTGATTGGCAGAGACACTGGCGATGGCAAATTAACATTTGGGGTCTATAGGAAACCTACCTTCGTACCTGCATATATCAATAAACACTCAAACCACTGCTTCGCCCACAAGATATCAGCCTTTCAACAGATGACCATCAAGGCTATTAACCTCCCCCTCGCCCCACAACAGAGAGAGGAGGAGTTATCAAAGATTTGAAGTTATGTTACCAGTAATGGATACAGCGAAGACATGATTTAAAACCTCATCCGAAAACATACAAGGAAAAAGGCAATATTTCAAGCAACCACCCTTGAACCAGTGAGTGAAAAACCAAAGTATTGGGCGATTCCTTATAACAGAATATTCAGCAAAGGACTTGACAAAATCGCCAGAAGATTTGGACACAGGATCTCCTATAGAAGCTCGCACACGCTGAGGAGACTCCTGGGCTCGGCCAAGGATAAGATACAACCTGACCAAAGTTCTGGCGTGTACAAATTAAATTGCGGGACGTGTGACTCCTTTTACATCGGGCAGACACGGAGGATGGTTACTACCAGGATCAAGGATCATTTCAGGCACATCTGCTACAATCCGGAAGCTTCTGCCTTTGCACAGCATATTATACAGACTGGACATGACGCTAAACCTGACAATTTCAAAGTTCTCCACCGTACCTGTGACTGGAGGAAGCTCAATTTCCTTGAAACTTTGGAGATTTACAAAGAGCAGGGAAGCAAACTCCTTGATGGTGACAAGGGCCCTATGGACCTTAACGGCTGGGATAACCTGCTTAGGTACGTGCACTGATGCTTTTGGGTTCTCTGAGTGGACCCTGGCTTGAGGCTCTTTGTTTCGACCTTCTTTCTTGCTTTTACCGGATTGGTCCTTCTCTCTGACTTATGTAGTGATAATCTTTGACCCCCCCCTCCCGCGCTCGTTTATTGGCTACTTCACCCTCTTTTTATTTTTATCTATTCTTTGGTGTACTTGTGTCCTGCTCGCAATTGATTGGCTTATTTTTTGTTTCAAATTCTTTGTTTCAAATTTATTCTGTATTCTTGGCTGTAATTTACCTGGTTGGCTTTGCGAAAATGTTTATCCACTTGTAAAGGAACCTGATTGGTCCAAATTATATATAAATAGCCCTAAGACACACTGTAACATTCAGTCTTGTTGAAAAATGGACGCGTAGCGTCCGAAATACGTATCCAGGCGTAATAAATATTTTGTTGTGGAAAAGCGGTTTTGGCTCTTTGTGTTACCATTGATGTTATTTATCCACAGTTAAGGCATTTTGGTTTTTATTTTGTTATATAGTTATTGGTTTAGTTTATATTCTCAATAATAAATTCGTCTTTTGTCACCGTGTTTTATTTTGCACTGTATATCCATTATAATTCTGCTACATTTGTACACGTGGCAGTAAGTAATAATGACCTAAGGAATCTGCCGAACAAGATTATTAATGACATCTCGAATATCATAAGCGAATGTGGAAGTTTTACTACTTCCCGACTCCTTGGATACTATCTGTTGTGTTAAGTATGCCCATGCAGGGGAAAATCCGTTTACTCCCTTTGATGTCCAAAGTTTTGGAGCAAACGATCCTCACCAGATTCAAGGACCACCGTCTCACCAATGATCTACTTCGGGAAGAGTAGTTCGGCTTTTGTGCCGCCCATTCATGCCAGTTGCAGATATGGAGGCTTGATGAAGATCTCAGCACCCCATTGAACCCTTCAAGGCACTGAGGCGTGGTTGTTCTTGATGTCCGTAAGGCTTTCGATCAGGTGTGGCACGAAGGGCTAGTCTACGAGATGATTAGAGATAAGTTTCCTCCAGGCTTTTGATGGTGGATTCTTTTATTAGCAACAGGTACTTTCAAGGCAAAGTTGGCAAAAACGTCTCCACTCCCTGCAAAGTAAATGCCGGTATCCCACAAGGCTCTGTTCTTGGGCCCGTTTTATTTAATTATTTTGTACATGATTTCCCAAAAGCAGAAGAATGTAATTTATATTTGTATGCTAATGATACTGCCATCGTGGCACGGGTGCACCAGCCATCTCACGTTATCACTCGTCTGAAGGAATTTGAAGACTGGTTTAATTGCTGGAACTTGAACCTTAACGTTGGAAAATTCAAAGATATATACTTCAACAAAAAGCTTAAGCCTCACCCGGATTCTCTTGTCCTATTCAATAAGAAACTTGAATGTGCCGACAACTACAGGTACCTTGGCGTTATAATCGACTCAAGACTCTTCTGGAACTATTACGTGACTTGCGTTCTGAACAAAGCAAAGAAGGCTAAGTACAGCCTCATAGCTCTCCTGGTTCAAAACAGTGATCTCAGCTTCGGCAATAATTTGCTATTGTACAAGACGATGAATCAGACAATCCTCTTCTATGGCATGCCTGCGTGGGCAACCTTATGCAAAAGCAGATGGAGTGAACTCCAGTCGTTCCAGAATGTTACACTGAGGACTATTGCCCAGCATGAAAGAAGGGCCATAAAAAATCGTTATATCCACTCGGCTCTGAACATTACTCACAAGTGTGTCCAAGATGTCCTGATGAACATGGTGCAGATGATGAGGACATATGACGATGATCTGGTGACTGGAATACTAAACAACCTGATGGAAATGAAGTGGCATACATAGAAAACCGAGGCATATTCTTGGTGTCAACTTCCAAGACATTGCCAAAGTTTCCGTCCCGGATTATTGGCAGATGTGAACCCCCCCCCCCCACCGCTACCTCTCCCAATCTTCTGACTATTATCAATCTAATTATTTTTTCATAATGTGGAAGACCTCTGCGGTTAGTCTAGCTTCTAGCCTATTTCAGTCTTTCATGTGGAATTTATCCTGGTACTGGTTTAGTCCAATCCGAAGTAATGTACACTTCACTCTTCGATTGTCGAAGGGCAAGAAAAACTTGATTCTAAAGTATCTGATGATGCTCCGCAGTGGTGAGGCAAGTCATGAAGAGTTTAGATAAACTCCCGGTATATCACCTAGAATTCCTGCTTTTCATATTTTTTGTATAATGGATAGTTCCTTTCCTTTGTGTTGTATTGATTGAGTTATTATTTAACCACTTGACCTTTATCACCTGTATTGTGATTGCTTGTCACTAAACGTCACTGATTTTTTTACAAAATGCAAATGGCGGATACTGGACATGTTAACGGCATTTGTTGACTGTATCGTCAGTGAAAGTTTTAATTGTTGTTGTTCAAAGTTTTTGTTGCTGTGGTTAAATATTGTTGTGTTCCCAATTGTCAGAGTGAGGAGAAAAAAATAAACATCATTAGAAAAAAATTTTATAGGTAATTGGGAAATGATTATGAAATTAAAATTATGAAAGGTTATCAGTAAGCATTTAAATCATTATAATTTACAAATTTACGGTTAATAATAATAAAGATGTATGTTGAATTAATAAAGATGATAATAAAAATCTTTAATATAGTAAAATCCTATGGAAAATGTAAAAAAAATGAATTTTACTCAAATCACAAGTGCTTACAACACGACCAAGGGACGCCATTTTTTATGTGGTCAAGGCTACGAAGACTAAGAAAGAGTGTGAGAACGAGAGTTTATGATAAAGGTCAATTGGGAGTTATAATTTAATTTTTTGAGATTGTTCTGTTTAACTACAAGTGTAATGATCCCGGGCAACACTGGTTACCTGTGGTAGTAAAAAATATAAATTAGAAACAAAGCAATATTTTAATAGGGAAGTGGCATGAAATTTTTTTAATTTTTTTTTTCGATAATCTAGATCACTAGTATACCGGTATGGATATTCTTTTTTTCTAATTGTGCGTAGTTTGTTCTAAAAAAATTATTTAAGTTGACACCCTCAAAAAACGCTATGTCATAGCTCAAGAGAGATGTAACGTCACACGCCTTGAAACCGGGAAACCATGCCTATCTCTTTTGCTGCTTTTTATGATCTGTCTGCATAGAGATAGACATTTAATGCCTAACATCTATATCTTTGATCTGTCTGTAGTAAATATGTATGCTTACAATTATTATTTCATTCCCATGTATACAAACACCAGTATAACAAGACTTATTAAAGCATTCAAGTGTATTATTTACCCATAGATGTACACATCTTATCTTTGTTTCAGTGATTATCGACTATAATCCTGAATTCCACAAGGAGAAATATAGACATGAAAATAAGTAATAGAAGGACTCGTTTTTCGAACAAAATTTCGTGAGCTCTATTATTTTATCATAGATAGTTGCGTTTTCATCTCTTCTTGTAGAGGTCGAGGAAGGGGGGGGGGCAATCAAAACGTCGGCGCTATGCCTTCATGTGGTGGGATGTAATTATATCTGATATGATCGATTTTATTAGTTCGAGGAGCTTTCAAACAACCTGTTTGACTTGTGTAGTAATTATGGATGTGTAGTAATTATTTCAAACAATTTGTTGCTGGATGGTTTAATTATGCATTAA
The DNA here is from genome assembly GCA_023313115.1 of Rhysida immarginata. Lineage (NCBI taxonomy): Eukaryota > Metazoa > Arthropoda > Chilopoda > Scolopendromorpha > Scolopendridae > Rhysida > Rhysida immarginata. The sequence continues at coordinate 102,628 of JAHWFO010061329.1, forward strand.
AATACGCAAAGAAATAGCGGTATCGCTAAACAAGATCCCATTTAAGAGCTATCCCCTTTCCGCGCATGCACAGTGGCCGTGGTGATCTACAAAGGCGTGTGTTTCAATAGCGTGTGACGTCACACATCGTTTTAGTTTGGGGGCGTGGTTTTGCATTTTTAAAGTTAATGTTGATAGTTTTTTTAATACTTTTAACATATTTATGGCGATTTTCATATTCAGCGTACCGAAATCTTTATAAAACAGGCCATCATTTTAAAAAGGATGTTTCATGCAACTTCCCCATTTAACAAAAATAATTGTCAATTTCTAATACACATTCGTTGAATATTTATCAAGATACTGGATACAAGAAAACAAATCATTTTCTTCATAATTTTCAGAAATCATATCTTAGAAAGAAATCTCGTTTTTATATTTATTAACTGAAAAATATAACTGAAAGCTAAAACTAAGTTTTATACATTGTACAAGTATTTTTAATATTCGGTACGTGTATATTTTATGCTTTCCAGCTACATTTTAATATATATCATATATTACTTATTTGTATTGATTTTATGATAATAAACTATACAAGTGGGTTAATGTTCATTTGTTTAGTGCGAAGCAGCTGCTGGGATTGGGTCTTTGATCACTTTCAGTTTTGGCTTTTCTTTTTTTGCGTGAAAAAAAATACATTTTTTTCATGCAGTTATGTAGTTGTCCAGTTTTAAAGGGCATTTATAACAAACATTATGGAATCTTCATTTTCATATCATTTACGCATCATTATAATTTAGGCGCACCAACGACGGGCACGAGACATCACCACTTCCAGCAATTTAGCAAAGCATTAAGACATCGCAGAAAACGATCAGTATTTCAAGCTCGGAAAAAAGCCATTGAGGCCTAAACCTCCTCCAACAAGCAACGTAAGAAACATGATACCCAGCAATTCGACACCCTGCCAGCAACCCACTTCAACTCAGCATCGGCAAGGTGAATAAACCAGTTCGTGAGTCACTAATCTTGAATTATTTCTTAAAAACAAACCAATAATTGAAGAATTAATACGAAATAAACATAACAGGGCTCGGGTTAAAGGTCAAACCACCAGATTAGACACATTTTTTAAAACAAACAGTACATGCGCAATTGAGGTTAAAAAAATTGGAAGTTATTTGGCATTCCATTAAGGGGTTGCAAACGAAGATTGCAGATATTATATTACAAGACGAAAAACGATTCTTTTTGAAACTGAAAGAGAAATGTTTGAAAGCAAACTAGCAGCAATAGCACAATGTATTATTGATAAAGATAAAACACCAGTATCATTACAACAATCTGATAATAACAGTATAGTTCAGATTAGTCAAACTGGTCAGTTAACTGAACAACCATGAAAAAAAAACAAAACTCTCAGAAATCAAACTGCCTGAATTCAGTGGAGAGTTCACAAAATGGCTGTTTTTTAAAAAGAAGTTCGAATCAACAGTACATAGCAACAGAGACCTCCTAGGACCATGGAAATATCAGTATTTGATAGGAGTACTAAAAGTTGAAGCATGACTCGTCATTGAGGGTTTTAGCTCAGAAAATTATGAGAATGCATGGCAATTGTTAAAAAACAGATACGACAATGAAATGATGATTATTGAAACTCACATAGATGAATTATTGATTTTTCCAAAAATATCAAAAGAAAATAAAGCAGTTTCTATGAGAGCTATAGTATGGCATATACAAAGTCATATCTTCGCTTTAGGCGCTTCATCAGCCAGTGGATCAATGGGATATGATAATCATTCATATGGTTAAAAGAAAGTTGGATTTTTTTGAGCAATGAGGCTGACAAAATCATGTTAAGAATCACACACCACAAAATATGCCCACTCTCAAAAAGTTTCTCTAATTTCTGACAGAGCGTTGTCACACTTTAAGAATAATCAACCAAGGTAAAAGTACTACCTCAAAAAGGAAATGGTCGGATTCCCAAGAGAATAAAACTGGGAAAAAGTTTATTTTAACTTCAACAGAATATATAGCAATATGAAAGATATAATAGTCGCATTTCAGTCAATTTTGCTGGTGAATAAGAAAATAAATTTTGATTCATTTAGTTGTTGTCACTGCCTACCCTGATGATGAAGTGTATTCGAAATGCGTAGATTATTAAAACTTCTACCATTTGGCTTTTCAAAGGCCCTTTTATTTATTTTCTCATGAAAGATATGCAATGGTTATCATCCAACTTTTCGATGTAACAAATTACAAAAATTATCTCCTGATGAGAAAAAGAAACGAATCATGGAAAAAAACTTTGTATTTATTGTCTTCAGATGGGACATCAGGCAAAAAATTGCAGAGCCTCCAATTGGAAAAAATGCGGAGAAATGCATAATAATTTTTTACATCGAGATGAACCTCATAAAGTACAAGACGTTAAAATATAAATAACGCCAACACTCACAGAAGACTATGATGCATCGACGAATATAAGTGCTCATTGCAAAGGAAATGATATTTCTCAAGTAATGTTGTCAACAGCTCAAATCTATGTTCGAGATGTTAACAGGAAATTAGTTCCTTCTCGAGCTTTTCTAAATCCTGGTCCACAGTCCAAGTTGATGACATTAGAATTGATATCTAAATTGGAATTACTGTATAAAAGCGGAGATAATTCGATTAGCCGTATCAATCAACTTATGACTAATACAAATGACACTGCACAAGTCGGCATCCAATCCATGCACAATAATTTCACATCAAAAACAGAATTTCTTATCTTATGCTCAATCACTGAACATCTCTCACAAAGAAAATTCAAAACATCATACCTGGCAAGTTGCAACTGGCAATGAGTATTCAATCACAACAGCTTTCTGATGTTGGACTTAATCTTGATTATGCTGTTGAAAATATTTTTTCTGAATTCCATGATAGAGTCAACCGTCAATGTAATGCAATAATTTACAACGTGCCTGAATCTACCCATCTTAATAGTGAAGATAAAAAGAATCATGATAGGTCAAAAATTAATAATATTCTAGAAGCCATGATGATTGATCCTATTGGGAATCTACAGACCATCTATAGAATAGGCAAAGCCACAAGCCTTTGGTGAATGAATTTCTACAGAAATTTTCTACCAATGATATTAATGCCTATGATGAATCCCTCCGTAATATACACTATATGATCAAAAATATCCGGACACCCCTCACAGATCATCGATTGGCCCAATGTCACATGATAACGACTTGCACATCATTTAAATAGCTTCCCACACCTTCAGACACAACTCTGCTTGGACATTGGCAAGAATGGGTCGTTCGGCAGAGCTCACTGAGGTCCAACGTGGAACCATCGTTGGATGTCACCTATGCGCCAAGTCCGTGCGTGACATTTCCAGCCTACAGCAACAGTAGGCGATGTCATTATGAAATGGAAGATCCGGGGATCAACAACAGTTCAACAACGAACCGGTAGACCCAAGAAACTAACAGACAGAGACCGTCGAGTGCTTCGTCTTGTCACCCGCAGCAACCGGAAGTCCTCGGCGGAAAAAATTGCCACAGAGTTTTGAAACGCCTCTGCAAATGATGCCAGTACCATGACAATTCATCGGGAACTACACACGATGGGATTCCATGGCCGTGCTGCTGCCCACAAGCCCCATATCAGCAGGGTCAACACGAAGCGACGTCTGGAGTGGTGCAAAGCCCACAGAAACTGGACAATGGACCAATGGAAACGTGTAATGTGGACAGACGGATCTCGCTACACACTCTGGCAATCCGATGGACGAGTTTGGGTTTGGCGCATATCTGGAGAACGCTTCTTACCTGAGTGCACAGAGCCCACAGTAAAGTTCAGAGGAGGAGGAGTCATGGTGTGGGGCTCATTTTCATGGTACGGTCTGGGCCAGCTCGTTCCTGTGCAAGGAATCATGAACTACGACCGTTATCTGAATGTTTTGGACAACTGTGCACTTCCAACGTTGTGGCAATTTTTCGGAAACGGGCCATTTCTCTACCAACACAACAATGCTCCGTGCCACAAAGCGAGGCGTGTACAGCAGTGGTTTGCGGACTCAGGGGTCGAAGAAATGGGTTGTCCGGCACAAAATCCCTACCTCAGTCCTATAGAGAGTCAGTGGGATGAATTGGAAAGACGCTTGCGGGCCAGATCACATCGGCCAACTTCGGTAACTGAACTGATTCTCGCTCTTCGGGAGGAATGGAGGAACATTCCGGAAAGTACCTACCAACATTTGGTGGAAAGTCTTCCCCGAAGGGTGGAAGCTGTGATTCGGGCAAAGGGATGTGCAACGCCGTATTGATTTCCATGAAATCGGGGCTACAGCGCAAACGTGCATGTGTCCGGATATTTGTGATCATATAGTGTATATTTATGTGGAGATTGCACTCCAAAGGAGCGTCGTTGTCCCTTTGACCTCAGAAATGATCGCATTTCAGCCAGTGAGAAAAACTTTTAAAAACAATTAAATTTTTTAATAATAATCCTAGAATTGCTGTTAAACAAAAAACACTAAATAGCTCCAACAGGATTACTAATATACATGTTTATTATCAAAATGTAAATAAAACTCAGAGTAAACTTGAAACCCCACAGATTGCACTTGTTCCTCTGCCAGTATGATATTCTTGTTTTTACTGAAACAATCTGTTCCCATATATTAGCGATTCTGAACTTTGTGCACTCAATTACAACATTTATAGAGCAGACAGATCTACCGCGACTAGTAAGAAGTCAAGTGGAGGTTTTTTTTTTACTTGCCAATAAGAATATCTTCCGATGTGATACAAGGCGTTAGATGCCTCGTAAATGTGTGGTCAGCTTGGGTGATGGTTGCTATTCCTCTTTTGCTGGGGCGTCGCTGTTGCAGGCATTTGCTCATAGTCGTGTGTTTGCTAAAAAAAGCTGTTTCTTCCAGCCAAAGGGATATGTGATAGATACTTCTTTACTCCATTAGGGTTGCCCAGCTCTTTCATCGTTTTTCTTCTGTTTTTTTACCTAATTAAAGTCTCTCCTGATAAAGAATTTGCACAAAGTTGATTTCGAGGTGTTTGGTCGTGGCCTAATTCATGCGCGTGCAACGTTTACAGCGATGCTCGCCACTACATTCAGCGTTCAAGCTAATGCCAGCTAAAAATCTATGTCGCTTCCAACCCTTAAGTATTTGAAATAAGCTTGTTTGTGTTGCATTGGTTTCATCCATTCGTTTCACCGAATTTTCACCTAATTGAAGCCTTTGCTATTTACAGAAGTGTACATAATTCTTAACACACAGGCCGAGCGAAGCCTAACGCGTCCGCTACAGCTACTGTGTTCAATGTTCAAGCTGCAACGTTCATGCTATTCTAAACTAAAAACCAGCGTCCTGAACATGTAATACGTTTGTTTGAACACCATAGTATTTCAATTTTAACACAACAGCATCGCTGTAAGCCTTGTTAATCTCTTGGTTCTTGCAGCCAAATGTAACATTGGTAAATTTATTTCCACATTTCCATGCCCCTGTTTACTGCTTTTACATTGATTTCTTGAAAAAATTATTACAAATATTAATGATGTTGAAAAGTGTACAGTTTTTTCATTTTTAGTTACTATTTTACTGAATGCTTTTTTCTTCCATATAATTTTAACTGACATTCTAAAAAATAAAATAAAATAAAATAAAATAAAATAAAAAAATTCAAACTTTACTATTAATGTATCTAAGTTTGTGCAACTGTTAATTTTTCTAAGTTAATCTGTATTGCATAATAAAGTTTTGAAAAAAAATTCACTTTTAAGGTATTAATAAAATTTTTTTTACTCAGTTCACATTTGATTGTGAATTTCACAATATTGCTTCTTAGTAAAGCAGGTGGCATTACTCTTTTCTATTTTTGGGCTATTAGGCCGTTTTTTTTTTATTAAAGTAAACAAGGCCACGAAATTGTAAGTTCGGAGGGTTTGGGGGTCTTTTCCTTCCTGGTTTGGTTTTAGTTGCTCGTAGGCCGAGTGTATATCCGGTATGCTCAGACAGTTACACATTCTTCGTAATTTCTACCCCCCAGTGAATAGTGAACCAACTCAAACAATACCAGCAACCAGCAGCAAACCCTGAAGAAGGTTAGTTCATCAGCCACAGCTCTACGTGCTAACAGGTGATAATGTAATGATAGACTCTCTATTATCCAAATAGTATTCCTATCTATTAATCAGTGACCCCTATTCAGCTAGTTGCAGATGCATTCATATCGGGACTTATTACTCTTTCGACTGAAAATTTTGTTTAATCAAATTTGTCGAGCTCTCTAACATCAATTTACTGTTTGTTATTCTTTCGTTTTCTCACGCGTGAGTCTGTTTGAAAAAAAAAATTATCTATCAATGTGCTCCTTGATAGCCTGGTATGCCCTATCTGGCATGTCATTGCTAGTTTTATATATATTTATGTTCAAATCTTTAGTTTAAAATTACAAATTATTCTTTTTCAACACCATCGAGGTTTATACATGCCTTTCTTTACTAATATATGACTGAAATGAATTGCTGTGGTCATTAAAAGTGCTGCATTTCTCACTGTTTCAACTCGATATGGTTAACCTTATCTTCATATCTCTCTCTCTCTCTCCCTCTCTCTCTCTCTCTCTCTCTCTCTCTCTCTCTTTCTCTTTCAAGATTTTTGTCCCGTAAGCTTTTCTAAATACAAAAGCTAAATGACTTCTTTTGCTCCGGTAATTGTCATCGAATACAATTATGCAGTGTTTATGCTTCAATTCCGTTTCATTTTTTGACACCACTCGTATGGAATTTCCTGCAGTTATTTCTCAACAACAACAGTGCTCAGTGGGATGACATATGCAGAGCTGATATTCAAATAATCGTTTTCGCATTATTGTTAGGGGTAGCATCGGTTAATGCAACCACCCAAAGATCTTCTTTTTATGCTGCTTTTATTTGCTCTCAGTGTTGCTAAATATTCAAATACGTTAACAACCGCCCACTGTTTCCCAACGATTGCTAGTGCATTTGTACTAACATGTGTCTATACATTTAGACGGCAACAGATTAACTGGCAGTGTTAAAAGGGTGATTTCCAAAAATTAATTTAAAACATTAGTTAATTCTTCAAGTATTCTTTTTACTTTTGGTTTGAAGCTTTCCATTTTTTATATTTGTTGTTGTTATTTCAACAGTATATGCAAGGTGTATGCAGTGGATACCTATTATCAACGTTGTACGTAGTTGTTATCAACAACTTGTGTGTGGTCTACTGCGTTTGGCATGAAAAGTGCTGCAGGTCCCCAACTAACAGCGTTTATGTTATTCCAAGCTAAACTTGGATTTACGAGTAATCAGTGTTGTCAGCTAATCCCTCAACTATAGACCAACAGCGAGGTTTAGATTACAGATCACTTACAACAAAGCGTTGTCGGCTAAGTTACGAACCATTTTTAAGGATGTAAGTGTGATGTTGGCGTACAAGCACCCGTATGTCCTGAAGAAACTCCTGGGGAATCTCAAAGACAAGAATCCACATTTACTCCTGTCTGGGATATATGAGATTTCACGTAGTAAATGTCCCAAGATCTATTGAGTAGCAACGTGCAGGAACGTTCATAAAAGGTTTAAGGAACATGCAGCCCACGCTAGGTTTGGATGCCCTCAAAAATCGGCAGCAACTAAACATATGCTCCATACTGGATACGACATTTCGTTAAAAGATTGCAAGTTGCTTAGGCACGTAAGAGGTAGGAATGCACTGGATGCCTTCGAGGCATTAGAAATCGCCAAAAAAGATCCGGTACTTCCGCTTAATGGTGACGCAGATTTTTCTTATTTGTAATGTGGTTTCTTTTATTAACCTTTTTTATAATTTTATTCTTTTCCAATGATTTATGTATTATTCCAGTCTGGTGTGTGATTTTGATTGATACACTGGTTAACTAAATGATTGTTTTTAGGCCCAATCAGGGACTCAACTCTAATCAAATCACTTAAACTCTAGAGATTTTTCTTTTTTCAGTTTAATTTTTATGTTTATTCTCTTTTGTATAATCATATCATTTTTACAATTTGTATGAATGTAGACAGTCGCCCTCCCACCCTTATTTGTCCTTTTTGTTTTTGTATAATTCCCCCTCTTTTTGTTATCTTGTTTTTGTATCTTGCTTGTTGCCTTGGGGCATTTGTGCTAGGTCCGCGTTTTGTTTGTAAAGGTGGTTCCCCGTTCCTCATTGGCGAGTGTGTTTTGTAATTGCTCAGATTTGGGATTGGTAACCTCCTTGTCACAAAGTATTGCGACAGCGTTGAGTTCCAGTATTTCTAGCCCTATCCACAAGCTAAGAAATAATGCTGGAATTTCGACAATGTTCAAAAGCGACAATAGGTGGCGCTCGCAAAGAGAGAGAGACGTCTGTCTTGATATAGTCTTGGAGACAGGAAGTGCGCGGCGGAAGGAGGGCAGACGGCGGCGCAATGGAGAGAGCGGGAAGCGAGTGGTTTTGAATGGGGACTTGGCTTACGAGATCGAGGGGGAAAGGTCGCCTTTATCTTCACGGAGGAAGAAACGCTGGAAGTCTTCTCGTGCGAGAAAGAGAGCAAGAGAATGCAGGAGCAGCGAGGCGACAGCGAATGTCGGCATGCAAGAGAAAGAAATTGAGCAGGCATACGGAGAGGCGAGTTCGCCCTTAGCGAGCAACGTGAGTGCGTCGTTTATTAATGCCTATAGTGACTTAGTCTATTCTCTGGAGACCGACGGTGGAGATAAAATTACGAAGAAGGAAGACAGTGCTCCGTTAGTGGATTCCCGAGGCCATTTCAAGTTCCCTACCTACCTGTCCATCGAACGCAAGGAAGAAGGACCGGAGAACCAGCTTAAAGGGTGGTTTACATGGACGCACGAACGCATGCGATTCAGCGATTCTGCGTCGAATCGCATATCCCATGGTGCATCAGGCCGATTTACATGGACGCATGAACGCATGCGATACTGCGATACTGCGTCGAATCGCACGTCGCATGAAGTTCAAGGGGTTTTAACTTTTTAACGCTGCGTTGCTGCGATTCAGGCCCCCTTTCCAAACAAATGTACTTCAACATATATATATCTCACATGTTTCGATGGTATCTGGCTATAAGAACCTCGTATTAATCTATTTCTTATAAAATGAATTAGAAATAATAAAAATTTTCTTATTTTTTAAATTTTATCTTCTGTTTCAAATACTTTATTTTCGTTTTTGAAGCATCTCTTTCTTATTAATCATAAATTTCTTATTTGTTTCTGGTTGTTCCATCGTTTTGGAAATAAGGGATCGACTGTCTTATTTTCCCACTTTTTTAATTGTTTGGAAAATTTAAATCTCTTTAAATTTAATATCGTTGGGGAAAAATTATTACATTTCATTAATTTGATTTTAATTTTAATTCCAATCCCAAAACACACACAAATAAATTATAAACCAAAATTCTAATATACAACAAAAATTACAGAAAATGTTTTTGTACATAGTAAGCTGTGTGTAATTTTTTACTGTATTTAAGAAATTTTGGTTTGTAACTTATATTTTGTATATTGCGTTTGAATAAATATAAAATTAAATTAATTTTTTTTTAATATTTTCCTTTTTTTCGACGAATTTTTAAAGTTTTTACAAATTGGTTTCATACAGCTTTACAAGAATTTCATACATTTCTAAGTAGATTTAATACAATTTTATTAATAAAATTCAAACATCAAGTACTAATATTTGAAAAAATGGTAGGAAAATTCTGTGACCCGGATTCGTACCAGGAACCACGAGTTTTAATAGATTTAATACTTTTTTAAAAGAATATAATACCATTTTAAATGAATTACCGGTGAAATACCCCCTCAGTACAGAAATACGGAAGAATGATTTTTTTTTATTAATACTATATTGTATATTTTAGTATAACTATACAGTGTTTAACTGTTACTCTTTATGTTACATTTTGTTTGTTTGCAATTTGTTTATGTTACAATTTTGTTTTCTGTAATTTAATTAAAATAATAAAAAATAAACTATCTGTGAATTTACTAAAACAAGATTTCAATAAAAATGTTTTTTCTTACTTAATTTTGGTAATTAAACTCCATTTACACTGAAATAAAACATATGTTTTATTTATTTAAAATTGTATTAAATCTATTTGAAAGCACATTAAATTCATTTAAAAAAGTATTAAATTCATTTAAAATTGTATTAAATCTATTTAGAAATGTATGAAATTCACGAAAAACTGTAATTTATTGTTTTGTAATTTATTTTTCTTATTCATTTTAATTTTATATATTTGCGAAAATAATGGTTATTTTATAAGAAACAGATTGATATATTCTTGATTTCGGTAAGGAGCCATGAAAATAAAGAAGGGAATCATGTATTAAACAACAGACATCGAGGACTCCACTTTATTTGCTGTGCTCTTTGCAGAAATAGCACCCCCTCCCCTCCCCTGTCGGTCCAGTGGAAGCACCGACACTGCTATATATATGAATTTCTTTAGTGATTGTCAGTTCAATCACATCAAGGAGCTTTATATCAATACATATGGACTGTCTAGTGGTATATTTTTTCTAGATGGCTAAAAACGTCATTAAAAAAGGCACGAAGAAACATTGTCGCTGATGCTTCGCTAAACAAGACGCCATGTTGCTTCGAGAGCTTTTCAACCCATGAGCACTTGCGCAATGAGAATCGGAGCGAACCCACGTGGTGCATGTGAACCGGAGCCTCCATTTTGCAGACGCAGCGTTTCATCGCACAGACGCACACCGGCTAATCGGACAACGCAGTTCGCAGCAACGCATGCGTTCGTGCGTCTATGTAAACCACCCTTAAGAGTTTTGCGGAGCCTACTCCACGCATTTGGGAGAAGGACGTGTGTGCTCCAACAGAGCAGACGGCAACATTAAGCGGATTCAGATCCAAAAGGTCCAGCCTGCTGTACGACCGTCCAAGCGTGACAAGGGACTGCGGTTTTGCGCTGGTCGGCGTCTTCAACTTGAGCCTGAGAGATTGTGCGCCGTTCTTGTCCCGAGAGTAACTGACGAGCTTCTCACCAAACGAAATTTTGGGAGGAGTATTTCCTTGGTCCTTCCAAGCCTACTTGAGGGAGAGTCTCGGCTCCTTTGCCCCTATCTCGAGGTAAGCCATGATCCTTTACGCATTTAAAATTTTCGTTTTTGCACGTAATGCTATTTCGTGCAAATACGTTTAAATAGTGTTACTCGCCCTATTGCTCGCTCTCTCTAAGCCGTGCGGGTTGTTTTAAACTAGACCTATTAAATTGGAGCACGTTTTATTGCGCTTAGAGCGATATAGTCTATTTTCTTGTGGTCACTATCTGGGCATAAATACGAACTGAGTTTATTTCTTTGTTTGTTGTTGTGTGGGTATATAGGGTGAAGTTAAGTTGATAAATAAGTCATCCTGCGTAACTTTCTTACAAGGGTTAAAGGATTTTAAATACGAGTCCAGTGGCCTTAAGGGGTTGGTTTAACTTGTGGGTCTGGCTGCCCGTCCATGTTGATATTAATGGCCCGTGTTTTATCGTTGCAGCTTCCCTCGGCTGAAGGTACCGGACAAGCCACGGTCAGCATGATCGAAACGTATGATGCTGCCAGCGATTGCCAGGGTGCCCGTCTATAGGACTTGTACAAGGACAGGCGTTCAAGGAGGTCGGATTCGATTCTCCCCTCACCGTGCATTCCTGTTTTTTTTTTGAAGACTAATTCAAGCAAATCGAATTGTTAATGAACAAGGAAGTTTATGAACTGTGATAGACAGTGTAATTCTTTGTCATTCTTTCAAGTTGTATTGCGGTGTTTTCCTCGTGTTAGGGGAATCTCCGCCTAATTATTTTTTTTTGGTCATTTAAGTAATCCCATTGCAAAGTGCCCTTCGTGGGCTTTGGGGTGTTTGTTTAATTATTTTTTTTTTGTTTGTGGGTTATTAAAAGGTTTAAAACAAATTATATGCTCCTTGTGTACGTTTGTTACTCTAGCTAATTTTCCACTGCGCGTGTACGTGACACTCCTCTTCTCTTATATAAGACTGCTTTGTTTTATCAAATACTCATACTGAAATCAATGAGTTCGAAATACGTATATGCAAATTAAAAAATTTTATGTGGACAAGAAGTTTCGTCATCAGTTTATCAAGATAAACTTGTTTCACAGGTGTTATCCCTCTAGTTTTACTGGTTTGTCACTGCATTAAAGTGTTTCTTTTTCTATAAAATGTGGATTGCAGGCTACCCTGTAGCTCATGTATAATATTGACCATGTTGAGTGTCATCATGATCGGTAGCTGTTATGCAAATCGTATATTCTAACCCCAATAAAAAGTCTTCGTGATTTCCGATCAGGGTACATGAAATACGTTGAATTTTGCACTCCATTGAAGTTTCCCTATTAATTTCACAGGTATTTTTTTTACCTCCTTCAGCTGTTTGTTCCAGTCAGCTGAGCAGTGAAAAACTCCATAGCGACAAATGTTAACGGATTTATTATAAATCTTATATTGAACAGTAAGTCCAGCACTGAAGTTTTAAATGTTTGACACTTTCATTCACCAATTCATGTTCAGACACTCAATCAAATTCAGACACTTAATCAACTCACACCTGATAATAATTATTTTGATAAACCGAATACGTACTGACTCTGTTTGCGTACATATATTGAATTTGCAGCCAAAACTTCATTCATGGTTGTTGATTGGTTGGTTGGTTGATTGGCTTGTTATCTATAGATTGAACACATTACGTGCATTTCCCTAATAACCATACACCGTCAAGTAGTGTTGCATGGTTGTAATACTGCAACCGTGTGTGAATCTATTCACGACGGGATTGTACCACTCATTAGCTACAATCTCTCTAATTTGACCACGTTATGATGCTGTAACACCCCACAAAATTGCTGAACGCGCGAGGTAATTTCGTTGTGTGTTTTTTTTTTTATTGAATGGAGCTTTCAAAAAAAAACGATCATGACGATGATCTACCACGATTGCTTTTTTAATGTTTTACTTAGAACCCCGAGTTTTCCAGAGTGTTTCAGTTAAAGAACGATATTATACTATCTGCGGAGATTAATTGCGTGATTGTTTGTCCAGAGTGAATTGAAGTGAAGGGATTAGGGAAAGAAAAAAGGGGAAAGAAGGAAGAAAACTGACATTTAAAAGACTTATAAAACGGAAGTATCCTTGATAACATAGAAATGTATTGTTTAAAAGAAACAAGTGAAGTGTCCGAGGGACAGACTACAAAACATTCATGTGCAGATGGAAGCTTTTAAATTTATCCATTTAAATTCCGAGAACACGTCAGAATACAATGTTCGAATCTGAAATCTGAACGAGAGGATAGCATACTAAAATTATCGAACTCGTCCCAAAAATCTGGTAGCTAGAAAACGGCCCACCTCAACAGCGCAAGGAATTTGGAAGGGCTGGAAACAAATAAAAGCTATCAAGCCGATACTAGAGCGCAGAGATGCTACTCAAAACATGGCAGAGGCCTCGTCCTATGGGAATTACGAAACAAGACTAAAGTTTTTCCGAAGGCGAAGACGTAATCAAGCAAGGGATTAGGTAATTTCGGCGGTCCTAACCTACACTAACATCACTAACCATAACCTGAAAAGAAATTCCCCTCCCTCCCTCTGACTTACCTGTCCCCCCCCCCCGTCGGTTTGCCTGGACTGCAGCTTTATAAATGACACCTATTATTACCTTACCCGAAGCATACTCGAAAACTGTGATAAAATAGTTCGTCTTGGAATGATTTCTTAGGTCAACAAAAAAAAAGGGGATACATATATACCTGATTGAACTATCAGATTGAACTATCAGATGACTAAGCCTAACGAATTTGGATATATAATTAATGTTTAGTTTGCTTAGAGTCATGAATGTTTAAAGTAAGCAATATTCTAATATAAATATATGGTTTTTTTTGTTTTCGAGCGAAACTCTGCAAAAAAAGAGACATATGCGACTGCCTTTATACTTCTATAAAAGATACTTGAGCCTAATTGAAGACAAGGTAATATGTTTGATCTTAAGTAATTTTATGCGTTTAAACCCCGCTGTGCTGTGAAGCTCATAAAGTTTTATGTCAAAAAAAAACAATAACAGAAGTTAGAACTGAACGTTGAGAGTTTTACCTGTCAGAAAAGAGAACCCAAATGTATGAGCTTGCATTTAGAGAAAGCGGTATTATAAGAGGAATAAAGCATTGTTTTGCATCTCCAAGGCGTGGTACATGGAGTTATTTGATATACTGTAGATAAGAATGTTACATATAGCGTTTAAATCTATTCTTATAGAGCTTTGTTAATTACTGTTCAGGGTAATAACTAAAAAGGGGGTGAGATAAAATATTATTTATTGTACTGTGCGTGGCCGGAAAAACGGAGCGTTACAATGCAATCATGTGGGTGTGACAAAGTAAATAACCAATTAGGCATCCCTATGCAGCTCGTGAACAAACGTTCTCCAACGTCAAACAACTCAACATTTTACACAACAGTGTAGTTAAGGTTTTAACAACTACTATGTCAATGGCACAGTTGAAAAACATAATCTCAGTTACAATATCAAACACTAGTGTATGGACAGTAGGAAATACGACTGTCATTCATTTTATGGTATATTTCAGAATTAAGCTCGATTTAAAAATACAAACAAAAAATAACTGGTAAGCAAAGTACTAGCATCTATGGTCTGCATCTTCAGTACAAACTATTCTGAAGGTCGCCATCTCACACTCTTTTCACACAATCTCAGGTCTCATACTTTTTAATAAGTATGCAATTGTTCAGACATAGTGCAGATTTGAAATGTAATACAGGAAATCCATCTCAAATTTATCTAACTTTTTTATGCTCTAAACTCGTTAACAGCAATTCATATCTGACAATGTATCACATTTATTTGTTCGATTGAGAGTTTCAATAGTGTAAAAGTGGCCAATTCATTCACTCAACCACGCACTAAACAAACAAATTCAGCAGGCAACACATTCATAAACTAATCAAAAAACTTAGAATAATCAAGTCTTTGTTCAAGACATTTTTTATCAACTGTAAAGTTCAGAACTCATCATCCATAAATTATTTCTAAATGGTAAGGTGCCATCATTTGACCCACAGTGTAACATCTCACGACATTACAAAAATGCAGCGATAGTAAGTTTGTCGCAATTTAAGATCTGCAGTGATCGGTAAAAGGGACAATGATACAATGATCCATGTGTGCAAAAACTGGGGCTCAGGTGTAATTTTGAGAAAGCTAATACTGGCCAAAATGTAAATCCAAGTACGCACTTAAGGGACGCAAGGGACGCACTTAATCTTTTCCCAGCCAGCTATTTTCTTGAGAAAATGATTCTTCTTACACGGGGATAGAAAATATTTTTAAAAAATTCAATAACTGATATACTGCTTTAAAATTTTAAATTTGTGATCTTGAATATAATTACTTTTGATTAGTAATTTTTTTGATAGATTAAAAGTAATGTTTTTTTTTAAACAATACATTAAATTGTATAATAATATTTTCTATTTGAAATACTTGGTTTTAAACCTTTTTAAAAAAATTACAAATGTAATAATT
Organism: Rhysida immarginata; assembly: GCA_023313115.1. Taxonomy (NCBI): domain Eukaryota; kingdom Metazoa; phylum Arthropoda; class Chilopoda; order Scolopendromorpha; family Scolopendridae; genus Rhysida; species Rhysida immarginata. The sequence continues at coordinate 118,275 of JAHWFO010061329.1, forward strand.
TCGAATTTGGAAATAGCCAAAATTTATGGAGACATCTTTTCTAAATAATGCGAAAACATTTTTTTAATATCTCTATTTTGATAATGAATTTTTATATAACTGAATGTGCAATATTTTTACTTTTTTTTCGAATATCTACGTAATTTGTTGTTAAATGGGTCACACATGCATGACAATAGCCAGAAAATCACATAATAAGACTTTAATCTCTTTCTTTAATAAAGCCTAGATGTGGCCTTATCTAACTTCCTCATAGACTATATGATCACAAATATCCGGACACATGCAAGTTTGCGCTCTAGCCACGATTTCATGGAAATCAATACGGCGTTGCACATCCCTTTGCCCGAATCACAGCTTCCACCCTTTGGGGAAGACTTTCCACCAAATGTTGGTAGGTACTTTCCGGAATGTTCCTCCATTCCTCCCGAAGAGCGAGAATCAGTTCAGGTACAGAAGTTGGCCGATGTGATCTGGCCCGCAAGCGTCTTTCTAATTCATCCCACAGACTCTCTATAGGATTGAGGTCGGAACTTTGTGCCGGACAACCCATTTCTTTGTGCCGGTAGAGAAATGGCCCGTTTCCGAAAAATTGCCACAACGTTGGAAGTGCACAGTTGTCCAAAACATTCAGATAACGGTCGGAGTTCATGATTCCTTGCACAGGAACGAGCTGGCCCAGTCTGTTCTCCAGGTATGCGCCAAACCCAAACTCGTCCATCGGATTGCCAGAGTGTGTAGCGAGATTCGTCTGTCCACATTACACGTTTCCATTGGTCCATTGTCCAGTTTCTGTGGGCTTTGCACCACTCCAGATGTCGCTTGGCTTTGACCCTGCTGATGTGGGGCTTGTGGGTAGCAGCACGGCCATGGAATTCCATCGTGTGCAGTTCCCGACGAATTGTCATGGTACTGGCATCATTTGCAGAGACGTTTCGAAACACTGTGGCAATTTTTTCCGCTGAGGACTTACGGTTGCTGCGGGTGACATGACAAAGCACTCGACGCAAAAGAGCTTTGGAACACTAAAATTAACATCAACCAACAATAACAACTTACCATAAAAGAGTGAACATGTGCCCCACACAAAATAAGTGCCACCTCTTATTTCCCCAAAAGGATGTTGTCCTCATGCTATCCCGTGACCTGGTCAATGGTCTGAGGTCATGTCACTGACAGACCTACGGACAGGTTTCTATCTCAAATGTTTGGAAACACTAAGTAGGATTTCAGTTAACAGGCTTTCTCAAAGCCTTTTAACTGTCCGCTGTGTTTCTTTCATTTGAGGTAAACCTGTACCGTAGGTGAACAATTGTTTCTGCAGGCCAACCTTAAAACATCGCGTTGACCCTGGTATTTTATGCACTGAAACCAACTGAAACCTCATTCGGCAGCCCCATAGGTAGTTTTGATAATTTCCGTTGTGGTTAATTGAGTGCAGCGTTTATTATTTTCTGTATGGAAAAAGTGTTTTGCTAAATAAGAGGTGGCGCTTATTTGGTGTGTGGCACTTGCTCATTCTTTCACGGTAAGTTATTGTTTTCTGGTTAATATCATTGTTAGGGTTCCGAAACTGTTTTGCATCGAGTAAATGTGTGACTGACTGCCTCAATGTGTTTTATGAAACTTTTTTTTTTTTTTTTTTTACAAAACATAAGATTTTACTTTTAAATTAATCTTACACGAGACAAATTTATCAACTTGAAATTACGATGAGGAGGGAAATTGAATTCGCAGGTTTAATCCGAGCCTGGAAATTTATTTCACATATTCATATGTCGTCAAGAATTTGCTTCCACGAAATTTCATCTCTGCCAGTTTTTGCAATCGGGAAATTACGCATGGCCAAGAAATTGTCTTCATGGATTTATATTTTGGCCAGTATTTGATTTCTCTGAATTACACCTGAGCCCCTGTTTTCGAACACATGTATCATTGTATCTTTTTCCCTCTTACCTACTACAGCAGATCTCATAATGCAACAAAGTTACTCTCGCTGCATTGAGATGAGTTGTTGAATATTATAATTAACGTGGTAATATGTTACACCGTGTGTCAAATGATGGCACCTTACCCATTATAATTAATTTATGAATGATGAGTTCTGAACCTTATAGTTGATAAAAACGTTTTAGACAAAGACGTGATTATTGTAAGTTCTTTGCTTAATTTCTGTAAGTGTTGCCTGCTGAATTTGTTTGTATGGTGCTTGGTTGAGTGATTGATTTTTGCAACTTTTGCGGTATTTTGATTTTTGCGGGATGCAGGTATTTTGCTTACCCGTTAAAGTTGACTTTTTTGTATTTTTTAATCGAGCATAATTGTGAAATGTACCCATAAAATGAAAAATTAGGGAGGCCATGGCCTGGTGGTCTTTCACAGAACACATAACTTCAGGGAATTTAAACAATATCAGGCACGGCTAATCACTGGATGGGCTACCATCTGTGAGACACGATATACACCCTCCTCCGGTTGCTGCGACCATTCTACAGCAGTCATTCATCCATGTCCATCCAGGGACCCAATTCGTCAGCCTCTGGCCATACAGCACCTGGATCAATGTATTGGATTACAATATATAAATTAAAAAAAATTCTTACTGTCTGGTGTTTTGACAGAGATCATGTTTTTCAACTGTGTCATTGACATAGTAGTTGTTAAAACCGTAACTGAGCTGTTATGTAAAATTTTGATTCATTTTACATTGGAGAATGTTTGTTCACGAGCTGCATCAGGATATGAAGAGGTTATTTACTTTGTCAGACCCACATGACTGCATCATAACGTGGTCCAATTAGAGAGATTGTATTTATGTGAGTTCTACCATCCCATTGTGAACAGATTCACACTTGGTGGCAGAATTACAACCATGCAACAACATAACAGTAATGTATGACGGTGTTTGGTTACACAGGTTTGCAAATTTTCAGTAAACAAATGTTTTTGTCAAAGTAAACAATTGATTTTTACTTTTCTTGGTATGTTAACTTCAAATATGTCATTCAATTTTTTCCATCACATAACAGTTTTTTGAAAATTGCGTTTCAAAGTTTGATTAAGTTAAGAATAAAATAAAACTCTTTTGCCACAACGAAACAGGAAATGAACAAAAAGAAAAAGACCGAAAATAAAATGAAAAAATACAACCTGAGTCTGTAAGCGCTTTTCGAAAGCTTTGCTTTCATCATTCAGCAGCCAAGGAGCCCCTCGAGAGAACTTGAGAGAACTGACTTGGAATAGAACATGCTGAGTATTTATAACGAACTGAAGCCAATCAAGACAAAAAGATCCAACTGAAAATTATTGATTGGGTAAGTGCGTCGCCCATTTGATCAATGGTGAATCGCTAATAGGGCCCCTATCTAAGTTGAGAAACAATTTTTTATCTGTTTTTTGAATGGCTAAGCTTTCGAAGGCGTCCAGAAGGTGTTTCTTGTTTATTGACTCAATAAGTTTTACATTGTTTAATAAGAATTCATGCCCGGAATCTAGAGAGTGTTTGGCTATGGATGACTGGTTCCCTCTACCATATCTTGTGTGTCTCATGTGTTCTTCGAATCTTATTTCAATATTACGGAAAGTCTGTCCTCTGTAAATCATGGGGCATTGGGAACATCTGGCTTCGTATATTCCTGATTTCTGTAGTGGTGGAATCTGGTCCTTTGGATTAGGTAAAAAATGCCTGGTCTGGTTTGGATTGCTAAAAGATAACGAAATATTAAAAGATTTGAAAACAGAATTGAGACCTTTGATTAATGATTTATTGTAAGGTAAGGATATGACTCTCCCTTTATTTTTAGTCCGGTTGAGGGTAGTGATTTCGTCCATGAACTTCTTTAACTTCCTCTTCCTGACCAAATCGGTGATGGTACGTGTGCTGTAGCCATTTTTAACTGCAATATTCTGGATCAAAGAAATTTCTTTTTTGAATGAGGATTGAGCTAGTGGTAGATTAATAGCTCTGTCAATCATCGAAATGAAGGTGGACATTTTTTGATTCCAAGGGTGGCTGGAATCGCTAGGTATATAATTCAAACCGTTCGTAGGCTTTCGGTATACCTCAAATGACAGTGAATCATGGTTTCTGATAACCAGGATGTCAAGAAACGGCAACCTTTGATTATTTTCCAACTCAAAAGTGAATTGAACGGACGGAAAATAACTGTTAATATGTTGTACAAAAGTGTTGACATCGCAAGCATTGGTGTCAAAAATTGTGAAGACATCGTCCACGTATCTGAACCAACAATCGGGAAAATAAAAACCGGAATTCTTCAGGATATCCTCGAAACTTTTCAGAAATATTTCAAAGTTTACTTAAATAATGCTTTATAAATGTAAATACATTTCTAGGATGTAAAACAAAGTAATAAGTTAAAAGTTTTGTGTGAAAAATTACTTTAATACTGACATATATATTTAGAATCCACATTACTGAAATGTTTACTGTCGTTAGTAGAAACGCATTTGATTCTGGATATTCAGGAATTGCCACATGTCGTGTTTCTAAAGTTTTGTATTACTTTTTTCTTTTGTTTTGAATATTCCGTTTGGAAGCCCATCTTATGGGTGTAACTTGTGGCTGTTTTCTATGTAACCAGCAGTAATCTGCTACCATGTTTTTGTTCCATCTACCTTGGTATCTACATTCCATCTGCTTAATGTCTTGGTGAAATCTTTCCCATTGTTCCTCACAGACTGTATCAAGATTTTCAAGAAAATAGTCTAGAGGACACATCAGGAAATAAACTTTTAAGCTCATAGAACATCCTAATTTTTTGAAATTTTCAAGCATAATTTGTACAGTTTCCTTGAAGTTGGGATCCTTATAATTTCCAAGAAATTTATTGAAAACTTCCTCAATGAAGCTCCAAGCTTCCTTTTCAACTTTTGTCATACATGCTTCAAATTTTTCGTCCTTTATAAGTTTTTGAATATCTGGACCCACAAAAACACCTTCTATCACTTTGGCTGCAGATAATCCAGGAAATACATGAAGGAAGTGCTTGAAACACCTACCTTCTAGGTCTAGAGCTTTTACGAAAAATTATGAGAAATGGGAAATGACTATGGATAATGACATAATAAACCGATGAATGTAGACAGTCGCACTCCCACTATCGTTTTGTATAATTCCCCCTCTTTTTGTTATTTTGTTTTTGTATCTTGCTTGTTATTGTTTTATCAAACCCTGTTTTATATGAAGTGGAGGCAGATGAATCTTTTCTCGGTCAACCAAAGCTTTCTCAAAATCATTTTTGCGCCCAATTTCCAAATCCAATGTCGACTCCTTTCCTTACTGTCCCACTCACACAGGAACACGGATATTTTGTATATCTCCCTTGAAGTCCAAGAAGCATGGCAATTGCTTTTAAATCCTCACATATGGACCACATGTGATCTTTGTATTTAAGTTTGTTAAAAATGATGGCTAAAGTTTTGTAGCAATTTTTGTAGTGCACGGAATGTCCAACTGTTATTGAAGCAAACTTCTTTCTGTTATGGAGACGCACAGCTTTGAGGCTTCTTTTGCATGAGTCAATGATGAGCTTCCATGCCTGTGCTTCATATTAAATACTAGCAGAGGACCTGGCGTTGTCCGGGATAATTACACTTATAGGTAAAAAGAACAACCACAAAAAGCTAAATTAAACCTCCAAATTGGTTAAATAATAACTCAATCACTACAATATAGAGCGAAGGGACTATCCATTCTAAGAAAAATCCGAAAGACAGGAATTTACCTTTTCACTGAAAAAATCCATTCTATGTGATAGACTGGAACTTGATTTACCAAAAAAAAATTTTTTTAAAGGCTCACAATGCATGGACCCTTCCAAGGATGCCTTCTGGTCTAAATAATTTTTTCTCACGTAATCTCACTTTAGATGTACACTTGATGTTGTTGCAATTTCCTTTCTTCCTTCGATGTCTTGAAGAAAAAATTGGCCATTCATCACTTTGTGTAGTCTCGCCGATTCTTCTATTTATTTGCTTACCATTTGCTCAATACACACGGAGCTAAAGAAGTGCTGCATCGTTCGTCTTTCACTGTTCCTTAGTAGTCTGCTAACTCATTATCTCCAGTTACTGATCATTTCTAATGATTTTCAAGAAATTGTTAAGCACTAAGAATTCTCTTTTCTAAGAAAAGCCTGAGAAACAGGAATTCTATGCATTGAGTTCTATATTGCACAAACTTTGCCTTGCCTTAATAGTCATGAGATATATATTGTTGATCCTTGAATAGTGTTGGTACATTGCGTGTTGACACCATTGTAGATATCTATTTTTGCACAAACATTTATTTGCATTGTTGGTCATGAAATATATATTGTTGTTCTGAGCAGAGTGTTTGTGAATTGCGTGTTGATAACATTGTTGTTACTTATTGTTTCAAAAAACTTTGTCTTGCATTGTTGGTCATGAGTTATTTCTCATTAATATGCCCTGCCATAGCAAAAAATATCAATTTTTTTTCAATTATTATTTTTTCGAAATCTGAGGTAAACAGCGACCTTTCTCATGCTTTGAAGGTCATGTATGCGAAGTTTTATCAAAATCGGAATAAGACTGTAGATTTGTATAAAAAACAAACAATCAAACCCACAAACAAACAAACATCCTTCTTTATATATATAGATGAAAATGTGCCATCAAGACGGGAATTTTGTTGCAATAAACTATATCAACATCTTCAAAATAGGGCAGGTTGGTTGGTTTGGTTTGTTTGGTATTTACGTCCTTTTCAACTACCATGGTCATTTCCGGACGGGGTTATAGGGCCCGCAAATTTTGCCTCGCAAGGGTTCTTTACCGTGCAGCCGGTAAACGACTACACGGAACCAACGGTTTTACTTCCCTTCCGAAGGAAGTGCGTGATCTCAGGATTTTCCCCCTGAAAAAATCCTCGTCGTCCTCGGCCGGGGTCGAACCCGCCTCCTCGGGTATCAGAGCCACCTCGGCCGATAAAATAGGGAAGGAAATCATTTTCTCATCTTCTACAATAAGTTTTTTCTTTTATCCTAGAACCTAGTAGTTCTGCAGAATTTTTAAGAAGGCCCAAGTCTCTCCCTAAATCATTTAATTCGCTTTTGAGAAGTGTTGAGGATCGTTACTTCCTGCTGCATTAAAATCACCATCAGAGCCCTACCCTTCTTCTTCGGAGTCAGAAGATATATCTTATATGTTTTAACTGGGTGTGAGAGATGGAATGACATTCACCTGATTGTCTACACCTTTTTATTGACTTCTCTCCTTTTTTATGTTTATTGAAAATTTTTTGATTTTTATTGATTGGTTTTTATAAAATAACAAAAACACAAAGATTGAACACCGAAAATTTCATATTGTGAAAAAACTGTACGTGATGGAATCTTTTGGTTATTTTTTCTGAAATCAACATCTAAAAATAAGTCAGTAACAATGCATAGTTTTCAGGAAATTCTTTCATCGCAGACTTGTGTTATTAGGGAAATGCATGTAACCTTTTCAACCTTTAGATATCAAGCCAACCAATCAAAAAACCAACCAACCAAGCTAACCAACCAACCAGTCAACCAACCGAACAAAACTTTAATTTTTAGAAAGCTGTAACTTAATGAATGAAATTTTGGCTGAAAATTCAGAATATGTACGTACGCAGAATCAGTACATATTCGGTTCATCAAAATTAATATTAACACGTGTGAGTTGATTGTAGTTCACACACACTAATGAATTTGATTGAGTGTCTGAAGGTGAATTGGTGAATGAAAGTGTCAAACATATTTAAAACTCTAGTTCTGGAATGTCTGATCAATATAAGATTTTTAATAATTCGGTTAACTTTTTTCACCATGAAGAAGTTTTTGACTACTCAGTTGACTGGAACAAACCGCTCAATGAGGTAAAAAAACTGTGAAACCAATAGGGAAAATTCAATGGAGCACAAACCAACGTATTTCATGTAACCTGATTGGAAGTCACGAAGACTTTTTCATGGTGTTAACACATATGATTAGCATAACAGCTACTGACTTGATGAAACCCAACACACTCAATGTTATACTGGATTTACGGGGTAACCATTGCATATGCATTTTATCAAAAAGGAAACAATTTAATGAGGTGAAAAAACCAGTGAACTTAGAGGTAAAATAACCTGTGAAACTATTAGGGAAATCTCAAATGGAGCAGAAGCCAACGTATTTCATGTACTCTGGCTGAAAAATTTTAGTGCGAACATTTTTCGTATCAGATGCCGGCTAACATGACATCCAATGCTGCCAATGTAATACAAATTCAACGCGTTGACCATTGCATATTCATTTCTCGAAAAGAAAAACTTTAATGAGGTGAGAAACAAGTGGAATTAACGCAGCTATTCGTATAAACCTCAAAACAAAGTAATTCCCGCCTGTCAGTCTGGAAACAAGAGTCGCAAGCAACTTTTTAATGAGTCAAACATATTAAAAAACGCAGGTAAAAAGAAAAGGAAAACGAGCGTTGATCTTCACAATGTGCGTATAACATGTTAAAAACGGGGATTACCCGAAAAAAATGTGAGCCTTAGAGTCGTTCGGATCCATAAAATTTCCAAGAAATTTATTGGCAACTTCAATGAAGTTTCAAGCTTCCTTTTCAACCTTTGTCATACATACATAAAATTTGTCGCCCTTCATAAGTTTTCGAAAATCTGGACCCACTAAATCACCTTCTTTCACTTTGGCTGCAGATAATCCAGGAAAGGCATGAAAGAAGTGCTTAAACACCAATCTTCTTTGTCTAGAGCTTTTACGAATTGTTTTATCAAACCAAGTTTTATATGAAGTGGCGGCAGAAGAACCTTTTCTCGGTCAACCAAAGATTCCTCAAAATCATTTTTGCTGCCAATCTCTAACTTCTCTCTTAATCCAATGTCGACTCTTTTTCTTACTGTCCCACTCACTCAGGAACACGTGTATTTTGTATATCCCCCTTGAAGTCCAAGAAGCATGGGAATTGCTTTTAAATCCTCACATATGGACCACATAGGGAAAAAAATTTTTTAAAGGCTCACAATGGATGGACCTCTCCAAGGATGCCTTGTAATCTAAATAATTTTTTACTCACATAATCTCACTTTAGATGTACACTTGATGATGTTGTAATATCCTTTCTTCTTTGGATGTCTTGAAGCAAAAATTGGCCACTAATCACTTTGTGTAGTCTAGCAGTCGTCGATTCTTCTATTTACTTGCTTACCAATTGCTCAATACAGACGGAGCTAAAGGAGTGCTTCCTCTATCGTCTTTCACTCTTTCTCAATAGTCTGCTAACTCATTATCTCCAGTTACTGATCATTTTTAAAGATTTTCAAGAAATTGCGAAGTACTATGAAATTCTCTTTTCTAAGCATCTCTTGCATAGTGTTGGTGCATTGTATGTTGACACCATTGTTGATATCTATTTTTCCACAAACTTTTATTTGCCTTGTTGGTCATGAGATATATATTGTTGGTCCGTGCAGTGTGTCTGTGAATTGCGTGTTGATACTATTGTTGTTACTTATTGTTGCTAAAAACTTTGTCTTGCATTGTATGTTATGAGATATTTCTCATTAATATGCCCTGCCATAACCATGAATATCGATTTTTTTTATCAATAATTATTATTTTTTCGAAATCTGAGGTAGACAGTGACCTTCCTCATGCCTTGAAGTTCATGTATTCGAAATTTTATCAAGATCGAAATAAAACTGTAGATCTGTATAAAAAACAAACAAACAAACAAACCCACAAACAAACAAACATCTTTCTTTATATATATAGACTAGCAGAGGACCCGGCGTTGCCCGGGTTAATTACACATGTATGAAAACAGAACAATCTCAAAAACTTGTTTAAATAATAACTCAATTAATATAACACAGAGCAATAGGGCTATCCGTTCTATGAAAAATCCGAAAAACAGGAATTCTAGATGATATATCCGTGGCTTTGAATGTTTGTTTTTTTGAATAAATTTTGAAACATCTTCAAAATAAACACATGAAAAAGCTTATACTTAATGCAGTAAAAGTTCATAATTAAAATTCAAAAGATTTTTTTTACATGTCTACAATGATTGGATCTCTCCAAGGATGGAACTGCTAGTATAAATAATTTCTTACTCACTTAATGTTGTTGCAATTCCCACTCTTTGGCCATTCTTCACTTTGTATAGTCTGGAGGTCGCCGATTCTTCTTATTACCATTTCCTCAATACAGCCCGGAGCTATATGAGTGCTTCCTCTGTCGTCTTTCCACTCTTTCTCAATAGTCTGCTAACTCTCCATTGTCTCCAGTTACTGATCATTTTTAAAGATTTTCAAGAAATTGTTAAGTACTAAGAAGTCTAGTTTCTAAGAAAAGCCTGAATAACAGGAAGTATACTGAATAAAAGTATACTGCACAAACTTTGCCTTTCATTGTTGGTCATCTGATATATATTGTTGATCCCTGCCAGTTGGTGCATTGCGTGTTGACACCATTGTTGATACCTATTGTTGCACAAACTTTGTTCTTCATTGTTGTTCATGAGATTTTTCTCATTAATATGCCCTGCCATAACCATGAATATCGATTTTTTATCGATAATTATTATTTTTCCGAAATCTGAGGTAAACAGTGACCTTCCTCATGCCTTGAAGTTCATGTATGCGAAATTTTATCAAGATCGGAATAAAACTGTAGATTTGCATAAGAAACAAACAAACCCACAAGCAAACAAACAATCAGACCCACAAACATCCTTCTTTATATATATAGAAAGAAGATGAAACTGTGTCATCAAGTCAGGAATACTGCTGCAATAAACTAAATCAACATCTTCAGAAAAATTGGGAAGTAAATATTCTAAACCATGAAAAAGAGACACCAGGTGCCAATAAGTTTTTTCATTTATCCTAGAACCTAGTAGTTCTGCAGAATTTTTAGGAAGGCCCAAGTCTGTCCCTAAATCATTTAATTCACTTTGTGAGAAGTGTTGAGGATCGTTACTTCCTGCTGCATTAAAATCACCATCAGAGCCCTACTTCTTCAGGAGTCAGAAGATATATCTTATAAGTTTTAACTGGGTGTAAGAGAATGAATGACCTTCACTTCATTGTCTACACTTTTTTATTGACTTCTCTCCTTTTTTATGTTTATTTAAAAATTTTTGATTTTTATTGATTGGTTATTATAAAATAACAAAAACACAAAGACTGAACAGCGAAAATTTCATATTGTGAAAAAACTGTAAGTAATGGGATTTTTTGGTTATTTTTTCTGAAATCACCATCTAAAAATAAGCCAAAAACAATGCATAGTTTTCAGGAAATTCTTTCATCGCAGACTTGTGTTATTAGGGAAATGCATGTAACCTTTTCAATCTTTAGATATCAAGTCAATCAATCAACCAACCAACCAAGTAACTAACCATCCAACCAACCAACCAACGAACCAAGCCAACCAACCAACCAGTCAACCAACTGAACAAAACATTAATTTTTAGAACGCTGTAACTTAATGAATGAAATTTTGGCTCAAAATTCAGTATATGTATGTACTGTAACGGGCAAAAATATGTGAGGTTCTCCTTCTTGATTGATAGAA
>JAHWFO010061329.1:129884-156876 GCA_023313115.1 Rhysida immarginata
TTAAGTAAGTCATTCTTATCTGCATAAATATTTCACTTCTTAAACATCAACTTCAACGTCGGATTTTGAACTACTACGTCGATCGCCGTATACAATGTAGGTAAGTTTTCTTTACAACTTTGGAGTAGAAGAAGGATTATCAGGAAGACCGACACAGAGTTCCAAATCGCTTCCATCGTAGTCGCTTCCAGCCTTGCCGTCTAGTCTGATGGCGGCCGTCGTTCTACGCTTCCCTTTTTCTTATATCTTTTCACTTCCTTTCTTTAACGACTAGCAGCTCGTACAACAAAGCTCATTTGTTTGCGAAACATTGTTGACTTCGACCATTGTTTATACTTCTTCACAACAGAAGGACCGTCTATAATTCACGTCGACAATCAATTTACACAAACAATTTCGTCATGTCTATCTTAACTCTCGGTCTAAATAATAGCACGAGACTAAAACAGGAGGGGGGGGGTGGAGAAAGGAGAAAGACAGAATTGTAACGCCAAAACTGGCCGTTACAGTACGCAGAATCAGTACATATTCGGTTCAATAATATTAACACGTGTGAGTTGATTGTAGTACACACATCACTAATGAATTTGATTGAGTGTCTGAAGGTGAATTGGTGAATGATAGTGTCGTTCATTCCAACATATTTAAAACTCTATGTAGGAATGACTGTTCAATACAAGATTTATAATAATTCCGTTAACTTTTTTCACCATGAAGGAGTTTTTGACTACTCAGTTGACTGGAACAAACCGCTCAATGAGGTAAAAAAAAACCTGTGAAACTAATAGGGAAAATTCATTGGAGCAGAAACCAACGTATTTCGTGCACCCTGATTGGAAGTCACGAAGTCTGTTTCATGGGGTTAGCACATATAATTAGCATAACAACTAATGACTTGATTAAACCCAACACAGTCAATGTTATACTAGATTTATTTATATATTTTAATTATTTATTTATTTATTTATTTATTTATTTATTGTAATGTAATTCGTCCGTCCAGGGCCTGTATGGCCAGAGGCCGACGAGTTGGGTCCCTAGATGGACCTGGATTAACAACTGCTGTAAGATTAACTACAAATGTTGAGAAATCATTGCAGAAAATTACATACGAATAGTTTCAAAAAGTGAAAATGAATTGTAGCATAAACACTGCATAATTCAATTCGATGACAATTACCCGGCGAAAATAAGTCATTCAGCTTTTGTATTTAGAAAAGACTAAGAAACAAGAAACCTTGAAAGAGAGAGAGAGAGATACAGAAAGAGCAAGCTGAAGATACGGTTAACCGTATCGAATTGAAACAGCGAGAAATGCAGCATACTTAATGACCGCAGCAATACAATTCAGTCATATAACCTCGACTGTTTGTATTAATGCGACTATAAACCTTGACAGTGTTGGAAAAGGAAAATTTGTAATCTTAAACTCACAATTTTAACTTAATTCATATAAAACCAGCAACGATGTAAAAGGTAGGATATGTTGGCTATCAAGGATCACATTCAAAGACAATTTCTTTTCAAACAGAGTCACGCGTGTGAAAACGAAAGAATAACACACAGTAAATTGATGTTAAAGAAGAGCAAATTGATGTTTAAACAAAATTTTCTGTCGAAGGTGTACAAGTGATAGGGGTCACCGATGAATAGATAGCAATAGAATTCGGATAATAGTGAGTCTATCATTACATTATCACCTGTCAGCACGCAGAGCTGTGGCTGCTAAACTAATCTTCCGAGTTTGCAGATGGTTGCTGGCATTGTTTGAGTTGATGAACTAAGAAATGAACAAGGCTTACCTGATGGGGGTAGAAATTAGGATGAATATGTAACTGATTGAGCATAGCGGATATACACTCGGCATATATATCCAACCAAGAATGAAAAGACCCCCAAACGCACCTAACTTATTATTTTGCGGCCCTGTCTAATTTACTAACAAAACCGCCCAAATATTACAAAAATAGAAAAGAGTAATGACGCCTGCTTTAGTAAGTAACAATATTGTGCAATGCACAGTAAAATGTGAACTTAGTGAAAGAAAATTTTTTTAGTAATACCTTAAAAGTGAAACATTTATTATGCAATGCAGATTAACTTAGATAATTTAACATTTGTGCGAACTTAAATACATTAATTTCGTATTTTCTTTAGCATTTTTCATCATTAATTCGAACAGCTGAGGTAGGCGTACCATTAAAACCCTAACTGACCATCTATTGATTTATTCTTTAAGAACTTACGCCTTAGGAAAGATAGTCCCAGCCTGCGAACTAGGTAACTGCTCTAACCAAGCCCTAAGGTCATGCAAATAGCGGTTCGCTTTCATGGCCGCAGTGGCGCAATTGGTTAGCGCGTTGGCAGTCCGAGCCAAACGTTCTTGGTTCGAATCCAGGCTGCGGAATTTTCTTTCCTATTTCTCATCATTAATTCGAACAGCTGAGGTAGGCGTACCATTAAAACCTTTACTGACCATCTAATGATTTATTCTTTAAAAAGGATGTGAACGCGTGGAAAGTTTACTAAGGAGACACCAAACGATACCGAAAGGATTTTTAGATCTCCTGAAGAGAATATACGGATAACTAATTAATTGATTTACGATTCTCATCTTTACTATTCACGATTTTGTCATTTAAGTCTCAACCTAAGCAAAAACATTTTTCTTTTCAAAAAAATAGAAAAAAAAGAAAAAATTAATTTTTTTTCTTCTTTAGAAAGAAAACAGATAGGTAGAGATGATAAATACTTCGTAAGTGGCTTTTCTTATATTTTTTTATTAGGCAAGGGGGGATCTGTAGCATATATTCTGAGCAACTCTATCCCTGGCCCGTTAATCAGAATAAGTAATTTGTCTATAATCTTTTCTAGCTAGAAACGCAATATTTTGAGTCTTTTATTTTTTCTTGAGTGGATTTTTTTTCATCATAACGTAAGTTCTGGATAGGTATTCTAACCTAGTAGGAATGTTTCTTATTTAGATTATCCAGTCAAAAGGCTATTTCTTAAGATAAAAAAAATATTTTTATTACGGAAATAAATAATAACATTAAAATACGACGTTTGATTTTAAGAGTTAGTTATGGTAAATGTCTATTCTTAGAAGAGCTTAACGTCTTCCTCAATATTAGTTTTTATTGATATGCACGTAAACAAACTTAAATGCCTTTAAATGGAAAAAGGAATTTTTTAATTGTCCTCGAGGACAAATGAGCCCATGCGCAAGACAATCGTTTGTATTAAGAATTTAGGTGGTGATGATTTTATTTGGATTTAATCAGAATTTTATTGGACGCCACAAGCAGCCTGAAGGATCCATTTGGCTCAAGGAGGATGGCGGAGCAAGAGAGGCATTCACCCAATGCAGTCTTCAGCACACAGTAACGATGCAGCCATTTCACTCTGTCAAAAACTGTTTAGACAATACACAGTCATTTAACGAAACGTTGACTGTGTCTTTGACAAGACCGGCAGTGATTTCATTTCCTCTATGATGTAGCGACTTCATTCGGATTGGCGAAATTGGTACTGTCCCCAAAAACTTGGAAGGAATTGAGATGCATTACCATGTTGTTTACACGTTAAGTGGCTTTGCAAATGGAGATCGCCTGTAACCAGACAAACCGAGGCAAGATTGTTACTTTTTCAATTCTTTTCAATAGAAAATTACATATTTCCTAAACTGTGTTAGTTAGGCCAAAGCTTACCATAAAACACCTCATGCAGATGGAATTTTACAACTTAACAACTACTGCCAGTCATCAAGACCTTGCAAGTTTGCCCAGGATTGCTTTGAACTTGTACCATCAAGTTTTATTATTAGCGTTCCGACTAGCAATATTATGTCCTCATGGTTTAGTCTTTACTTTTTTCCTCCCCGTTCCCCGTTAATACTATACTTGTGTTTGTTTTCTTCCTTTTTCAGTCTTGTTTCTGAAATCCAAGTAGTTATTCTTTTAAATCGTAGGCTCCAACGTAGTTCTTTTCTACTTTCTGCAAGCCCTCGTTTTGGAACATGCAGTTGTCAGTGCGTCAAATCAGTCGCTCCAGCATTCTGCCACAGCATATTCGATCTGACATCAAGAAAAATATGTGGCAACAGTGAACATATTAGTCTGATCGATTTGGTTTTATTTCCAATCCAGCTTCTGTGCTTCTTCTCGACAAAAAGAACTTTGCTGTATTTTGTTTTTCCTATTAGGACTCATTTTGTAGGACTCCACTTCCATCTCATCTTCGGTGCAGATACCACTTGCAGAATGATATGACACCCTGCGTCACGAAGAAGAATATCTTCATTTAGTTTCAGCAATTTCCTAGCAGCGATGTGTCGCAATTTCTCTCGTCCTCCGGAAAATCGAACAGTGTGAAGATTGAGAAGACAGAGATTGTACATTACCCATAATAATAATAATAATTGGGAATGCCGTTGTGAATTAAGTGGGAATGCACTGAATATTTCTTATATAATTTCTGTTAAATTTTAGAACTTTAACTGTGAGCATTAGGGTAAATTAACTGTGATCAAATTTAAACTTAACTGACATAAAGATATTTTAGTCTTTAATTTTCATCAAGAGTTTATTATTTTCTTTTGTATTAATTTCCGAAAAAGATATTTTTTATTATTCCTTAGAAGTAGTCCTGAGTTAAATTAAAACTTAGTTGAGCAAACATAAAATGTTTGAATAAAATAGCCTACCCTTTTCTCCGGAATATCTGTAAATAGTATTTTTTAAGGATTCGAGATTTGGTATTTATTACAGACCACTGAACAAATAATCGTCCCTATTCTTTACTGATTGCTCTTAAAGCCTTCGGAACCTCTTAATTGAGATGTGTGTATTCGTAACTTCATTTTCCCAAACGGGAGATGTTACAAAGCGTGTATATGTGATTTCAGTGATATGAGCAAGCAAACACCCAGTCAAACGAGACAGTGCAATAACATTTTTAAAAATTAACTGAAAACTAAAAAACAAACTGAGCACCTTGAAACAGAAGTAATTAATTAGAAGAGAGTGTAAAGTTACATGGAAAAAAATTTGGTGGTGCTGGATACAAAAGATAATTAGTAATTAGGTAAAAAGCTTGGGGCAGCCGTCCATTTACCATACCCTGATTTAGTGGTCATATATAAGAGAACGGACTTAGTTTAATTTTAAGCCCTTTTAGCAGTGAAGCACCAACAAAGAATCATGAAATTAATTTTATTATCAACCTGCAGACATCATAACATCGCCACAATCACGTGATTACACAAGAAGATATCAGCCGCCAGATGAGGACCACATGCAGAACAAGGACCCCAACAAGAAACTATGACAACCCCCAAAACAAGATCCACACCCCAAAACAAGGAACACCACCTAAAACAAAGACCAACACTCAAAACAGAGGGGTCAACACTGAAAACAAAGGACCAACACTGAAAACGAGGACCACAGCCCAAAACAAGGACCATCACCATCAAAAACAAAGATCACACCCAAAATGTCAACACCCGTAATTAGAAAAAAGACAGGTAAACATTAAGATTTATAAATGAAAATGAAAAATAAAATTAAAAAAAAAATCATTACTGGTGTGACGTCACGGGAAAACCCATCATGTAACCCGAAAATGGCCGCCCGTGGAGTCAGCATGATGTAGGAGGGGGTGTGAGGTCACGTAGCACGAATACTGCATGCTGATTAGCTGGTTTTGGCCACGCCTACCTCATCAGGTATGCACCACAAACGAGTACTATCCTGTTGTAAAACCTGAAAATACTATAAACAGAATATTAAAAAATAGACCTTGATGAAACTTTTAGCCATATCAGTCCATATCTTGAAAACTAATGAAACTTTGATGAAACTTGGACTGTTCCCTACGTTTAAAAAAAGAATTATTGCAATTGGATTTCTAGTTTCTGAAAAATACGTGGACAAATATACATACATACATACATACATACATACATACATACATCCATACATCCATACATACATTCACACAATTTGTTACTGGCATTCAAAGTAACTATCATTAGCTACTACACAATTTTCACATCGGTTGTACAGCTGCTAGAAACTGTCAGCAAATGCTTCTGAAATTTGTCTCACCTGCTTTAGAAGCCCATATAGACTAACATATACGAATAATTATGCAAATCCAACAACATTACGTACATACGCGTCAAATTGGTAACCTCCTTTTTTTGAAGACGGATAAAAAAACGGGTTGATATTTAAGATTTCAAAGTTACCCCCTTCCACCCTCATCTCACATAAGGAGAACGAGGCTAATGTTTTGGCTAATGAATTTTCCCCACAAAGAAATTCACTTTTGATTTCGGACATTTTATCCGTACAATACTTTGGTCTCGAGATATTTCCATGTCTACACTTAAATGGACTATCCTGTATAAGACCTTATAAATAATATGTTGACTTTGATATTCTGACTTCCTTCACACGACACATTCTTTTCAGTTTCTCCGGAGTCATTTCCAGATACACATTCTGTGATGGAAAATTCCCTGTAACACCCTTTAAAAATTTCCCAGAGATTATCCAAGCACCCTGTATTTAAAAATGCTTTTCAAAAAAATATGTATTTTAACTATGTTTGGAAATTTATGGGACAACTTGTATTGATATTTATTTTGACTGAATGACGTTTCGATTTACGCGAGAGTGGTTGTTTTAACCGGAAGTGGTAATGTTAAGAGATGAATGATTGGGAGGGAGGTTGCTAGGCAATTGTGGTATAGACAGGGTATGCAGGCAGTATGAATTAGGACTATTATTATCTGAGGCCGGAAAGAATAAACAACGAACTAATTAACCAATTAAAAATAGCATATTGTGTTGCTCCTTGTTCAATCAATTTTGATACGCAAATTTATTGAGTAAAGTAACGTTTCATCGACTTACATTACCATTTTATGATCTCCGACTGAATAAAAAATTGTTGATAAATCGCAATCAATCTGAAGGTTTTCGACTTTTAATCGTAGCCAACAACGAGAGTGCAGTTATTACGAAAACGGAAATACGTCTAGGCACGAAGTTTGGTTTGGTTTGTTTGGTATTAACGTCCTTTTCAACCGCCATGGTCATTTCAAGACGGCGTTATAGGGGGCCACAAATTTTGCCTCGCAAGGGTTCTTTAATGTGCAGCTGGCAAATGACTACACGGGACCAACGGCTTTACTTCCCCTCCAAAGGAAGTGCGTGCTCTCAGGATTTTCCTTCTAATCTACTATTTATTAATATGCACCCCATCTATACTTATACACTTAGTGGATATTTGTAAAAGTTAGGAAAATTTTCCAAGAAATTTGATTGATTAACGGTTGAAATTGAACGAATATTATATTTTATTTTAATAATATAAGTGGACTTTACTAAATTGGATAAACATTTAAAAGTGTTAGGCATACAACCATGTTAGGCTTCTAATAAATATTGCAGAATGCATCAGTGTTTATTATAAAAACACATATTTTTATTTGAATAAAAGTCATCAAAAGAGGAGATAAAGTACATGAAATTAGTAGCTAAACATTGACATTCATTGAAAACAGAAGATCTGATAGAAATGACATTCATAAAAAGACACTCAATCAGAACATCTCAAAGAACAGCAAGTAGGAAAAAAACTTAGCCACACAACAAAGGTATATAATCTCATTGTTTAACATGAGGAAGCAAATACATTGTTGAACATATGTAAATAATTACATTATTGGACATGAGAAAGGAAATACATTATTGAACATGAGAGTGAAGATATAGTTATCATTGCCTCCCCCTCTCATGTTCATGACAGTACATCTTAAAAATACTAATTTTTTCATAAAAATTATTTTACAAAAATACTTCTGACAAATTTATTAAATTTCTCTTTTGGTCATGCTTTCGTAAAAATATCAGCATGATAATCTTTACTTTTCACGTATTTCAAGTCAAACAGTTTATCATAGACAAGATTTCTTAAAAAATGATACCTAACATCAATGTGTCTTGTTCTACTGACAACTATAGGGGAATTTGAAAAATCAATTGCAGCTTGATTATCACACATCAGTTCATAAAAACAATCTAAATTAAAAACTTTAGTAGATTTACATTCATCTAAAATATGTATAAACCATACAAATTCCTTTGCTGCCTCAGTTAAAGTAACATATTCTGCCTCCATTGTAGACAGACTTACGCATTTTTGTTTAAAAGTTTTCCAAATAACGGGTACTTTATCAACAAATAAAATTATGCCTCCGATAGATATCCCTATCATCTCTGTTAGCAGCAAAATCTGAATCACTGTAACAATTTATATTTAAATTATTAATATTAGAGAGATCAAGCTTTAAACCTTCTGTACACTTTAAATATCCAAGTAATTTTAATAAATTGTTCCAATGAACGTAACCTGGATTTTCTTGAAATTCTGATAATATGTTTACTGCAAAACTTATATCTGGTCTTGTACGACCCACTATATAAGATCAGCAACCAATGAGATTTCTGTAAGGTAATCTTTCCATTCTTTTAATCTCATCTTCGTTTTTGGGACAATCTAATTTAGTAAATACAGTTCCTTTATCTATTGGTAATGAGGTAATAGGGATATTGAATTCCCCACATATATACAGACCTTCCTGATATAATCTTCTTGGTGTGTTTATAGCTTACCATTACATTCTTCAAAATCAACACCTAACAATTTTCTTGTTTTATCCATTATTTTGATATCAAATTTGCTACATAACATTGAAATAACATTTTCAACTTGTGCATCAGATTTACCAAAGATTACAATATCATCGACATATAATAATAGAACAATATTGTTATCAAAAATATAAACACAATTGCACCATTTTAATTTTTTAAAAATTCAAACTTTCTAAAACTTTGTGGATTCCGAAAAACCACTCTCTACCATTTTGGTGTAGACCATAAATTGCTTTGTTTAACATACATACCAAGTTTGGATTATTATTATTATTAACAAAGCCTTGTGGTTGATACATATGAATTTTTTTTTAAGTTTGCATATAAATATGCACATTTGACATCTGGTTGACAATTGATCCAACCTAAAAAACATACTGAAATAGTAAAAAACAATCTAATCACTGAAAAATTTACAACAGGACTAAACACTTCCTCATACGTTTCACCCTTTTCTTATTTATAGCCTTGGGCTATTAGACGTGCTATATACCTAATAATTTCATTCTTTTTACAGTATAAACCCGTCTATTTCCTGATATTTTAACAATAGGTGGCTTTTCTACAAGCTGCCATACATTTCGATCTAACATAGTGTCGATCGCTTCTTCCATGGCCTTTTGCCATTCATTTTTTGAGGATGATCTAATTGCTTCCTTATAATTTTTTGGAATAACAATTCTACATGGCATGCTTCAAAATTAACATTTGCATTATTATTACTGTTATATAAATTAACATTTTCATTTACAGGACCAGTATTATCATTTTTACTACTAAAATTAAAATATTCACGTTTATAATCTATATCATGTGAAGATCAATATTATTGTTAATCATTATACGATCTTAATCTTGTATTGGTACCCTCAATGCTATAATACCAGGTTTTCAATTTATCTGAAGACATAGAAATATCTCGAGAACTACACATCGGATCAAAAAAAGTGTGGAATGAAAAATGTTCGTCTCGAAGGGGGACATCTAATGATAACAAACTAGACCCCCCACCCCCACCCCCTGGAGGTGGGGGAGGCAGGAGTTAAAAGTTTAATCAAAAACCCCCATTTTTTATTACAGATTCGGATTCTCCAGAAAAAATTACCCCAATTCGAGTCATTTCAGTCACAGATGGCACTGTAATCGACAAAAATCAAAATGGGTTAAAAAATCGTTGAAAAATGTCGATATCTCAAGAAATAGGTAACAGATCAGCAAAAAAAAATTAAATGTTTTTGATATTCTTACAAATGCTACTTAATGCCACCATAATTGTCCACCCATCCCCACTCCCAAGGGGTGAGGAAGCAAATTATGTCAAAATTTCCAATGGGAAACAAATTTTTTATATGAAACCTTGGTTTTCTTATATCAAATACCATTGATTTGACTTCATTATTCATGTAAATTATTTCGCAGAGAATACGGAATAGTTCATTTATTCGTTTATTGTTAAGCAGAAACTACGTTTGGCATTACCCAGGAAGAATGACGTCGACGTAGCAGTTATCTGTTCGCTTTGGGGTTTTTGTTTTATGTGAGTCCCCTTGCCTCTCACAATTTGGGGTGCTGGTTTTAGGGGCATCCCCTTGCGTTTCATTGTTCAATTACTTACAGTAAATGTTAGAACTTTTGACCACCAACTTCAATACACTTATTTATCCTTTATTCAAATGATTGCACACAGGACAAAAGAAGATCTGGGTGAATTTCAGAGCAAGCATTTCTAATACGTTTTATCATGTCTAGATATTCTTGTATTCTTGGTCTCCTGTATTCTTGAGATATCGCCATTTTCCAAAGATTTTTTTACCTATTTTGATTTATGTCGATTACAGCGCCATCTGTGACAGAAATGACTCGAATTGTAGGTCAAATTTGGGGTAATTTTTTTCTTGAGAAATATGTTCCTTATATGTTTGGGAACACCTACATAAGCTGTGCAATCAAAATTTATTAGATGATTGACTGACGGTTTCTTTCCCGAATATAGCTAGAAAGGGGTCTTGGTTTGTCCTTGGTGGCAAACACGATTCCATACATAAGTAAAACACAAAACAGCTTCTGCCTAAAACTCATTATCTAGTCCAGTATCGTTGAGCATAGCTTTTACAGCATTGAATGCTGTGTAATTAAAACGTTCATTAACCCCATTTTGTTCAGGTATATAGGTGGTTGTCCTTTCAGCGTATATTCCCTATTCATCTGACAATTTACTAAAAGCATCATGTGTAAATTCCATCCCATTGTCCGTTCTAATATTCGTCACTTTCAAATTTAAAAATCTTTCAGCTCGAGTCTGATATCTAGTAAAGCATGTAAAAACATCCGAATTTTTCTTTAAGGGGTATACAGTCACTTTCCTAGAGTAATCGTCAACAATACATAGAAAATATCTACATCCACCTATTGAAACACAAAGAAGAGGACCATAAACGTCCCTATGTATAAGCTGTAATGGTTTATCTGCCTTAATTTCAGAAATTGACTTAAATGACCTACGCCTGGTCGTTGCAATATTCACAATCTAAATGCGTGTTCTTAAAACTAGGTAACCCTCTAACACAGTCTTGTTGACTTGTATTGACTATATATTTGCTATTTATATGGCAAAAGCGTCCATGCCATATTTCTAGGCCTTCTTGTGAGGTCGTTAATCCTACAGGAATTTTAATTGTCTCATTTATATTATAAAAATTAGGTTTACAATAAAACAAACCATTTAACTTAAACGCATAAAATAATTTATGTCCACGCCTGTTATATACAGTAATTTTTCCATTGTGACCCACAAATTTAGCTCCTCCTTTGTCTAGACATGGACCTGATACTAAATTTCGCCTAAGCTTAGGGCTGTACATAACATTATTCAAACTAATATCTTGTCTTACCCCATCAATTACAAAACTGAATTCTATCGTTCCCACTCCTTCAATGGGACTAGTTATTTCACCTATAGCCAGAGACATATATCTGTTACTGACTAGTTCATAGTAACTAAACAACTTACGGTTGTTACAAAAATGTGTAGATGCAACAGTGTCAAAGACCCAAGATTCTTTATCATTTACATAATTTTCCTTATTAATAAAGGCATAAGTTAAAAATGATTCATCAAATGTCTTATCCACAAAAGTCTTATCTACTGACTCGAAATGACATTGGGAAACTAGATGACCAAATTTCTGACATTTAAAACATGGCCCTGTTTTATACTTATTTTTCATCAACTTAGGCGATTTGGCAACATCTCTTTTTTTTCTGTGCAGTAGCTTTTACCTTGTATGCATGATGCTCTTCTTGTCCTAAGTCAATAGCACCTTTCTTCATCCTGCTTTCTTCTCCCAATAGATCTTTAAGCATTTTGTCAAACTTAAATTGATCATCTTCCCATCGATATATAATTTGAACAATTCCTTGCATATTTAAAGCTCTGATATAAGTCCTCTAGTGGGTGTCCTGCTTCTTTCAACTCATTCATAATTTTTTTTCAGATGAGCAGCATAGAGACCAACATCTTCTCCTTGATCTATTCTACAATTAAAAAATGAATCTAATAATTGTATAATTCGTGCTCGGGAGTTTGGCTTGAAGTGTTCCTTCAGTTTTCTCCAAGCTTCAGCAGCATCATCTGTGTCGGAAATCAATATTCTATATTCCTTATCTACACTTACATAGATTGTTGAGTAAGCTGCTACACTTTTCTCATATTATATTCCTTCTTTCCTTTAGAGCTTGCTGTTGTATTGGGCTCCACTTCTTTTCCATTTATAAATCCCTGACAGCCTCTATCCATTAGAATAACTTTCACGTCATTGATCCATGTATGGTAATTGTCAGCATTCAGTTTTTCAATGGAGGGCTCCATACCTTTTTAATTATAGTAAAATGAAATCCAATAATATCACTACTTATTTTTAAACTTCTTATACTTCAGATCTTCTCTGCAATAGACACTCCTTTTCTAAAGACTTGGAAACATATTTGTACTGCAGGCCCATAACCCTGTTAGGCATACAACCATGTTAGGCTTTTAATAAATATTGCAGAATGCAACAGTGTTTATTTTATAAAAACATATTTTTATTAGAATAAAAGTCCTCAAAAGAGGAGATAAAATACTGGAAATTAATAACTGACATTGACATTCATTGAAAACAGAAGATCTGACAGAACTGACATTGGTACAAAGACACTCAATCAGAACATCTCAAAGAACAGCAAGTAAGAAAAAAATTTAGCCATACAACAAAGGTGTATCATCTCATTGTTTAACATGAGGAAGCAGATACATTGTTGAACATATGTAAGTAACTACATTATTGGACATGAGAAAGCAAATACATTATTGAACATGAAAGTGAAGATATAGTTAACAAAAAGCCCTCTTCTGTATGCGCTTGGAGAAAGGGTCCGGGACAGCTCATGGCTTTACCCAGGAGAAGAAACAGGTAAGGCAACAACAGGTTTGGGTGCTGTCAATCGGTCCTTAGAACATATTCTCCATGACAGAAAAGGAATCACAGTTAGTGGAGGTCGCCAAAAGATGTCAACTGGATATCATAAATATTACCTCTATGAAAAGTACAGTTTCTGGATTTAGTTCGGGGAGAAGTTTCGGGAGGAATTGGAGGCAGACAATGGTTCGGCAAACAAGGTATTCTGGAAAACCGTGTGCCGCCTCCGTGGAAAGAAGTCTCTTTCATCACAAACTAATAACAGTTAAGATGGGAGGCTTCTGAAAACAGAGGAGAGCATATTGCATAGGTGGAAGGAATAATTTGCATCTCTTCTTAATCCAGTGTCAGCAACATCTGAGGCACATGAGGTGCACCTTGGAGCGGAGAATAGTCACAGTAGTATCACCAAAGCAGAAGTCAGATGGGGAATTAAGTCCGTGAAGACTGGCAAAGCTGCAGGTGATGATGAAATTCGTTCTGTTAAAGGCCTTAACGTTCTTCAACTGTCACAAGCCATTATTGGCCTCTGTATCAGAATTACTGGACCTACACAGCTCGAAATTTAAAAATCAATAATGTTAAAACTTATGAGACTTTATCACCAATTTTTAAAACATAGAGAAACCCTCCTTTAAATTATCTGTTTAGTATTAGGCACATGCAATTTGGCACATTATAAAATAATATAACATGCTGCTCTCATAATGAAGAGCATTGCAATTCAACAAAAATGCGATATACAGGATGAGGCATTTAACTTGAGAAACCCAAATATTACTGAAACTAAACATTGTATGAAAAAAATGTCCAAAAGCACAAGCACGATTTCTCTTAAATTTTAAAAAAATATTGAAGTATACAGGGTGTAACTAAAGAAGTGTTACAAACTTTGGGGAATGATAGAACTGGTTAAAATAAGCATTTTTTGTTCTATGAACATTGGTCCACAACTGCATCGTTTAAGAGTTATAGCCACTGTTCAAAATGACGTCTTCAGCATCAATGCAGGCTTATGACACACCCCTTTCTGAATTATGGTATGGTCATGTAAATTTTTAAAGTAACATGACCACATCATAACATTACCATGCAAGCAGATCCTGCACACTAAAAAATATACCGCGTGTGATCGCATCCGGATATGGACTACACCTTTAACGAGTGCACTGACACGTTGTTAGTGTACGGTGCTGCAGACGGTAATGGAAGGGCTGCTTGTCGTCTGTACAGACGGCAGTTTCCACAACGTCGTCAGCCAGCTCACACAATGTTTCCTCGGCTTGTGCGACGTCTACGAGCAACAGGAAGTGTAGCTGTGATGCGTGGAGAGCATGGTCGCGCTTGCACCCGTCGTACCGCTCAATTCGAAGAAGCTGTGCTTCGTAGAGTTCACGAAAGACCAACATGTAGCACCCGTGCGCTTGCACACATCATGAACACAGATCACATGTCTATTTGGCGAGTTCTGCATGACCAACTGTTTCAACCGTTTCGTATGCAACGAGTGCAAGCATTTGGAGCTGCTGACTTTGCACCACGTATGGCATTCTGCAGATGGTTTCTTGCACGTTGTAGAGAGGAACCAGCATTCCCACAGCAGGTGCTGTTCACTGATGAAGCAACCTTCACCAGGGAAGGCATTTTCAACCACCAGAATATCCATATTTGGGACCGTATCAACCCACATACCATTTCGACAAGGCGCTTCCAGCAACGATTTTCTGGGTGTGGGCTGGTATTGTTGGCAATCGCCTCATTGGGCCGTACATTCTTCCAGCTCGTATGAATGCACAAACCTACCTCGTCTTTCTTCAGGAGGTGCTGCCTGAACAGTTGGATGACATACCTCTTAACATCCGTCAAGTAATGTGGTTCCAACATTTCTCACAGCATGTCCGGGCCTTCCTCACTGATACGTTTGGCGATCGTTGGATTGGACGGGGTGGTCCAGTTATCTGGCCGCCACGATCACCAGACATAACACCATTGGATTTCTTTGTGTGGGGCCACCTAAAGTCCCTGGGGTACGAAAACAATGGTTAATTCAGTGGAGGAACTCATCACACGATTGGCTGTAGCAGCAGACAACATCAGGGACTCCCAGCAGATGCTGCAACGGGTGTCTTGCAACGTACAGCGACGAATGCAAGCCTGCATTGACGCTGAAGGACGTCATTTTGAACAGTTGCTATAACTCTTAAACAATGCAGTTGTGGACCAATGTTCATAGAACAAAAAATGCTTATTTTGACCAGTTCTATCATTCCCCAAAGTTTGTAACACACCTTTAGTTACACCCTGTATAATATGAAAATGAAACAAGTGCAAAAGCTAAACAATTAATGTTATCTTTTTATTACAAAAATTTTCATTCCAAAAGGATCGTTAATTAATTTACAAAAAAAAAGTTTCCAGAGTTATCACAGAAATCACACTTCCCCTCAAAAATTCAGGGAAGTCAATCAGAATGGTATCCTGTGGTTGACTTGGGTGTGTCAGGTTGTTTGGATATCTGACCAGGCCCCTAAACAATAGCAGAACAGAACTGTGATCCCTATCTTCCAAAAGGGAGATCAGAGGGATTGCAACAACTGTCGAGGCATGTCTTTGCTCAGCATTCCTGGGAAAGGGTATGCCAAATGTCTGAAGAAGAGAAGTCTGGAAATAGTCCACTCCAAACTGTGGGGAGCAGCTTGGTTTCCGGCCTGGCTGAATCATAATGGATGACATACTTGCTCTCTGGCAAATCTTTGAGAAATCCTGGAAGTATGCAAAATAATAGGATCTGAAAAAAGCATATGACAGAGTTTCTTGGGAGAGGCTCTGGCAAGTGCTGCAAGATTATGGAGTGGATGGGCAATTATTGGTTGCTATCATGTCTCTGTACGAAAGTAGTGTGTGTTTCCGAGTAATGATTCCCGTGTTTGTCCGGAGAAATGTCATTAAGTCCAGACTGTTCACCATGGGTGCTGGACTCCACCAAGGGTGCGTACTGTCGCCCCTCTTGTTCATTATCTTTATAGACTGGATAGAGAGAGATAGCTGAGGCGATGAGCAAGTTTGTGTGGGTGACTGCTTGGTGGAGAGGTTGCTTTTTGCTGACGACCTTGTACTCCTTTGGTCTTCTCACACTAACCTTCAGCATGCACTAGACAGGTTGCAGCCAAATAGTTGATGCTGGGATGAAGATCAGTGTGGCCATGGCTGAGGTTCGGGTCATTTCAAAACAGCCAGGTCAGTGCAGTCTCCATGGTAGGGGAGCCCCATTGAGACAGGTGGCGAAGTTAACCCTAGAATACTAACCATGAGCAGCATAACCTTGTTACTAACTATACGTCTCCCAGAAGTACATCACATTGAAATGCAGTTATGATTAGTTGTATAGTTGTATTGATTGAAATAAGGAGTTTTGTGTATTTATTTAATATATAATAAGTACTTTAGAACAATACATTTATTATAAAAATTGTTCATTAAATAATTAACAACTCTGTAAATAGCAATATTAAAAAAAACAATCGATATAAGAATATTCGAAAAAAATATATGTATTAAAACGAATTTTATAGTCTAAAATGTTTTAAAAGACAAACGAAAAGAGATATTTCTAGAATTTGGAAAAGAATAAATTGCACTTAATATTGACCTTTGAGGAATACCATTTGTGATCTCAGAAACTGAACTTTCAGGATTATTTATCTTTAATTTTTACATTCTATTCGTATGCTTTCCTTTCAACAAATTTAAACATTGTCCTCTTATACCATACTGTTTTAATTTTAAAAACAAAATATCACGATTAACCAAATCCCAAGCTTTATTTAAATCCAAAAAATAACTGCTGAATTAAGACCATGATGAAAGTATTTATTTAATTTTTGTGTCATTTCAAATTTCGGGTTGACTTCTTTTTTGTATAACCATATATTTCTTTACCAAAAGTATTGTTCTTTTCCCAAAATTCCTCAAGTGTTTTTAATCCAATGTTTAAAAATATTGTGTAATAATAATATGATATTGGTCGATTATTATTTAAATCTGTTTTTTACTTTCTTATAGATTGGCCTAATCTTTGACATTTTTAAATATTTTGGCCATTCACTTGTCTTCAATATTACATTATATAAATGAGTTAACAAAACCTTTACCAGTATTTCTAATGTTGTTTGCCTAAATTCCATCAATTCCTGAAGACTAATTTATATTTAGACTTCCAATAATTTTTTCAATTTCTTTTTCTTCTACTGAATCCATAACAATAGAATTTTGTATTAATATAAGCACTTGTAATTAATAATAACTAATACGCCTCAGAGGATATAAATAAGCACCATCATTCATAACAACACGTCCAAGAGATGTACAAAAATATGTGTTGAATACTAACTCTACGTCCATTAGACGTACAAAAATATGCATTGAATACTAACTCTACGTCCAAGAGACGTATAAAAATTTACGTTGAATACTAACTCTACGTCTAACAGACCCACTATGTTTACGAAAATACGCAATAGACGCTGTTGATATGCAAGCTGAACAACTGAAACACCACTATTCGAAAGAATACATGTTTGATGAAGCATACCTGGAGTTACAGGGCGCTCTTTCAAGGTCAAGCGCGGCAGCTGATGTTTAAAATTTTAACTACGTCTTCAAGACGTATGGTTAGCATTCTAGGGTTAAATACTGGGGATGGCATTCACGAGTGATAGGCTGCAGGAAAAAGAATTGGATACTCGGATCAGTGAAGGATGTGAACTGTGGCGATCCATGGTATTGTGCCCTAGAAACTCAGCCTAGCTCCCCGTTTTCAAATGTATCGTTGTCCGAATAACTGAAAGAGTACGATCGCGGGTACAGGGTGTTGCAGATAACTACAGGGCAGTATAATGGGAAGCATAAGCACTCAATTGCAGGGGCTGGCTAGGTCGAGTGGCAGAATGGAGGGAGATGAAGGTGGCCTGCAGCAGCCAGCATTTTCCACAGTCGGGAAGGGGGTGGGCGAACGTCAAAACCGCATGTTTTTGATAAAATTACCCAATTATCATTTGATGTCTAGCCGACCCCTGCAAGTGAGCGGATACGCTTCCCGTTATACTGCCCTGTAGTTATGTGCAACGCCCTCTACAAGCGACGGAAATGAGATTTCTGATAGGTGTGGCAGGTGTTACCCTACTAGATAAGGACTCAGCAGCACAATAAGGGAGTCTTTAAGCTGCTATTTCTCTGCCTTGAGAGATCTCAGTTATGTGGGTTTGGTCATGTGATGCAGATGCCACAAACTGGTCTTCCTAGGCAGTTGTTATTTTCCAAGCCAGTGGGTAAGAGACCAAGGGATCAGCCTAGAACCAGGTGGTTAGACTATTTGGAGAATCTGGTTTCGAGTCACTTGGGTATTACCAGGGAGGACATGTGCTTGATAGTGGCATCATGTGGAAGTGGTCATCTATTTTGGGGAGAAATGGAGAGGACTGAATGGAGAAGGAGGCGGGGGCATAAAAGTCTAAACTTGGGAGTAGGTGTTGAAGTTATTAAAACATATATGCACATATTTGAAAGAACTGTCGTTTCTAATGTGAAGTTAAATAAAATTAAAAATAAATATTGGGTGCCTACGTTTACACTGTTGGCAGCATTCTCACAGCACGGTGCCATTAGATTTGGTTTGGTTTCTTTGGTATTAACGTCCTTTTCAACTCCATGGTCATTTCAGGACGGCATTATAGGGGCAGCAAATCTTAATGTACCATCTCCTATAAGAGGTTGGTGACAAAATTGTTAATGGCATACTAGGAATATTGATGTGGTGGTTTTCCGTTGCCTTACGTATGATTACTACGGGACAAACACAACATCCATACCACAGCAGGATTCAAACCCACGACCCAAGGATCACGAGAAGCACTGAAGCCTCTGCCCCAGCACTCTCGGACACTAGGCCGGCTAAAATTAAAAATCAAATTAAAAAATATGTGTTTGATAAATGTAAGTGTAAGATAATAATAACATACAAATTGCAGAAGCGCCTGTGTTAGAATTGTCATTTGGAAATGAATATAAGTTTTGGTAAATGCAAGTAAACTCATCACAATTGATATAAGTCTTGTTACATAATATTTAATTTTGTATACATAATTGAAAATGCGCCAATGCTAAGGAGGAATGTTAATCAAAGAAAGTCTTGCCTAAAGGTAAGGTAAGTTATATACAATGGGAAATACATGTTATTACAAAACTATACAATTGCATACATATTTAAATAGGTAGACAACAGGTGAGGAGCCTTGTAGAGAAATGAACCTAAGAAGTTTTATGTAGTGGATTAAATTAATCTTTAATTATACATATTAAAAATCACTCTATTTCGGAGAAATAATAAGTGTTCGATAAGTCTTTTAATTTTGCACTGTAAGATGATTATTTTAACCAATGTCCGTGACTCATTCCTCAAGTAAAGCTTTCAAGATAATCAACGGAGTATTAAAGCAAATATATGGCCAATGCAGCACGTGAATATGGAAGCAGATGTTGTAGTGTGAAGAAACCCGTAAAAGCAAACTTGAATGGGAGAAATTTTAGTGACGAATTCTAATAATCATTATTAATGACTTTAGTTACACTACCGAATTTCAATTTGATACCTGCAAAAATAGTATTATATAATATCAAATTTTTAAATTCCCAAAAAAGAATCCTTTAATTGGTTTTATTTGATGATCACTATAAGAACTTACATGCGTGATAATCTTATCATGATGTTATATTACTGCATTCAAACAACAAAATCTTACAGTAAATAACTGAGTAAATTAAAAAATTTATAAAATTTAAATTAATAAAAAACATTGTAAACTATTTCAAATTATTGATCGCCGATTAATTTTTTCAATAAATAATTCTCTGAAATTATTATTCAAAAATAACTCCTCTCAAAAAATTGACAATTCAACAAATTTCCAGTTATGATCCATAAATTGACCTATATAAATTTTAATAAAACGATATGAAAATTATCGTTTTCCATTGCTTTGTTTCACCCAGCAGGGGAGCATCCGGATGCCATCTTCACACTCGTTTTTGAGTGGAGCAGGTTTATCACGGGGAATGGACACCTACATTCGGTGGAGCAAGTTCATCACGGGGGATAAGAGTATTGCACAGAGCACCGTTCCATGCTGGTGGTGACCTTTTGAACTAATTTTTTTGGTGGGTATAAACTTCTCATGCCCTCTTGTATAATATTACCAAGTATTATAGCCCAGTAGTTTTTTTATGGCCATGTCAAAATGGAACTTTAATTATAAAGACCCTGTATAATGAAACTGAGCATAATTATAAAGCTAAATGGGCTATCATAATTACACATATTTTTTAAAAATATTGAAACAAATTATATGTCATTTTTACTATATAAATTTGATTATCATTTAAATAAAATTTATTTACATTTTTATAAGTAGACATAATTATATTTATTTTTTGAGGTGGAAGCAATAAATAAAGCAGAATTTAAGAGGTGATACTTAAAAGAACCCCAAACATAAGATTAGACGTGGCTCGTTTAGAAAAACTTTTATTTTTGGTTTAAGAATGAGAAATTTATTTATGAAATACAAAAAAAATTCTGTTCAAAAGAATATTCGATACAATAAGGTTCAATTGGCATTGTTATCTCCATTACAAAAGAAAATATTTCTCAAAATAAATAATAAAAAATATTTAAATATATTGCCTATTGCTGAATTCTGTCGAATATTCTTGAATACGTGGAGTAAGACCGAGTGACAGAAGGTATTCTGATATTTCATTTTTTGATTTGTTCTTAAAATTAATATTGAAGTGTCCTGCTATAACTAGAAAGCCATCAATTTCATTTGCTGGCAAGTTGGAGCGGAGTTCAGTCTTTAAACTAATTTAACATGGATAAATCATTTAATAATTTAATATATTCAATCTTTATAATTACATGTACAGCTTCATTTCAATTCAATGGAATATTCCAAACGATGTTCGTTTTCCAAGTGTCAGGTTCAATTCTCACCAAAACTTTGAAGTTTTATAATTTGCGGCATAAATCAATTTAATGCCCCTTTTTTCAGCATTATCCCCAATAAATTTGATTAAGATAACTCTCTCTTTCTGCCTGTCAACCCTTTTTAAATGCAAAGTGGTCGTTTCAAATTAATGGAATACTGCAAAAATCAATTCACAAATTTATTTAAAGTGTTTGTAAACTTACATTGAACACCCAACATGAAAAGAAACAATAATTTTTACCTCCTCTGAAACATTTGGCATTTATTAATAGGCTGTTGGACCACCTTTGGTTTCATATAGAGCCTTCACTTTTCTAGGCATTCATTGAATTAGTGACTGACACTGTACAGGAGAAATTGCGTCCCAGATTTCATCAGCATCTTCTTATACGTCTATAGTGCCTGGTCGGCCAGCAGCAATGCTCTTTTTTACTATTGCCCAAAGTTTTTCAATGGGATTGAGGTCAGGCGTATTGCCTGGCCACTTCAACACAGTCAACTGATAGCTTTCCAATCATTCCTTGGTTGATCTGGATGCGTGGACGGGGGCCAAATCCTGTTGGAAAACCTAGCTTCTGCTGCTGGAATAAGCAATGTATCCAAGATTGCTTTATAGGACTCGGAATTAACCTTTGAGTTGATAGAACATTTTATCAACAGCATTAGCACTCATGCAACCTCACACCATTACACTTGCGGTATATTTCACTGATCGTTTCAAGCAAGATGCATGGCTATTTTCATGCTTTCTGCGCCAAACACGTGGCCTTTGATCATCAGACATTATGGAGAGCTTGATTCATCCGAAAAAATCACTTTACTCCAATCATCATAAGTCCAATGCCGTTGCTCTTTCGCCCATTCATATCTCTTCTTTTGTGCAGCAATTAGATGAGGCTTGACTTTTGACACACGCGACCGAAATCAGAGTTCTCTCAAACTTCTCCATGTAGTGGTACCGGATACTTGAGTTCCACAACTTCCTCAGATTCCCGATACTTTTGAATCTGTTGGTCATTGCCATATTTTTCAATGTCTGTTTGTCTCGCCGTGTATTCTTCCGTTTTCGGCCACGTTTCTTCCGTTAGCTTTGCGTTGGCTTATAGTTTTTTAAATTTTTTAACAATTTTTGAAATAGCACTTTGAATAAATCAAATCTAAAATACTATTTCGGACCTTGATATTCCCAGCCAAATGCATTCCAACAATACGCTCTTTCTCTTTCTGTAAGACATAACGTTTCTTCGCCATTGAATGAAGCAACGTGTACACGTACTGAAAACGAACAGCAGAAAACGTGCAACAACGTTTTAGAACTTTTCAAGAGGTATGGAAATGGAATATTCAGACGATTCCATTATTATGAAACGGCGCTCGCAGTATTCCATTAATTTGAAACGACCACTTTGCAATCAAAAAGGGATGACAGGCAGAAAAAAAAGATTTATCTTATTCATATTTCTTGAGGATAATGCTGAAATAACGGACAATAAATTGATTTATGCAGCAAATTATAATACTCAAAGTTTTGGTGAGATTTGAACCTGAAACTTGGAAAATCAGCATAATTTGTAATCTTTCATTAAATTGAAATGAAGCTGTATGTTCATTTTAATTGACTTACTTACTGAAACATAAAATGTAACTAACAGTGTAAATTCAGGTAAATGATGTAAGGGCAAACTAACAAAACCTTAGACCACTTCCACGCCGTCTATATTGTATTGAAGATGTTTATTCCAAACGGAATATGCGTTTATCAATGCTTTCCAAGTCAATTGATGTTTGTTTTCTAGTAGTGTGTTGGTGCTTATCGACTTCAAGCGATTCCAATCAAATTCTTTGACAATCAGTATGCGTACCAATGACTTGACCCGTGAAAAAGCCATATATGACATTCCAGCAGCAAAATCTGACTTGCTGATATCAATACACGCATTTTGAAGCGACATGCTTTGTGATTTGTGAATTGATATGGCATATGCAACATAAAGTGGAATTTGTTTTCGTGTGCATGCCACATTTGAATTTTTTAAGTTACAAGAACGAGGGAAATGGTAATTGACCCATCATAAAGTGTTGGACGGTGTATTTTTCAAACTTTACCAACACGCACAATAGCAAACAGTCGACACTCGCTGTACAGACGATGTCCATCACTTCACCAAATGTTCCGTTACACAATCCTTTTAACGTCCATTGGTTTAGACGGAGACCTTGGAACCTTGCTACCTTTTGCCAACTGCAGATAAGAAGGGAGACCGCGTGCTTCGTCAGATGATGCCTCCCGAGCAGTGTTGTTATTGTGTTCAGCAACAATGAATGGACACCTACGTTACGAAGGCATGATTCGTTGTGTTCCGAAATTTCCTTATTGCGAGACATCAATGTAATGGCATTAGAAAACTGGGCTTTCTCGTTAAGATTGTAACTTACAAATCTAGATTTTAACTGAAGAAAGTCACCTTCACACACTTAACCAATTGCGAGACGATTGAGTAGTTCAAGAAAAGGTGTCTGGTTTTCACCTACTTGACGCATAATTGTTGTTAAATTGTCAAATCCCCGTCAGAAGAAAAATTTTAAAAAACATTTTTCCGAGGATTTGACAAGAGAAAAAGAAGATCGGAAAAGAAACACCCCCGCCGGTAGTAGACGGACCTCGTCAAGAAGAGCAATTCTGAAGCCGCGGGATAGGAGGAAGAACAAGAAGTCTGAGCCTCGGGATTGGAGGATGAAATGCGCAGTCTCGGCTCAGAATCCTCCAAGCCCGGATAAAAGGAGAGGAAAAAGACAAGAGCTTCAGATGGTAGCAAATTCTCTTCGAATTAGGAAAGTTGGACGCCGATCGAACCAGATGAGATGTCAGGACAGTATTCGGAGTAAATGTTACGAATCCAGGAGGCTCGGAAGATCAACGGCAAGTAATCTATGTAGCAATAAGCGCATTAATTATTGTTATGCCTTGTTGAAGATAGTCGCCGTGCAGAGCCAGGATGGTCAGACGGAAGGAGGCTGCCGCTGCCGTCTACGACTCATTTTTCCCAGCATCAAACTACAACGAAGACCATCGAGAAAATTAATCGGTCCCATGAAAGAAATTATTTCAGCCAAGGCGTACGTCTGAAATATTCCAGTCCCAATGCCCAAGAGACCTCATCGCCCGTGAATAGAAGCTCTGGTTCAAACGGCAAAGGACCGAATCGCCGGAGTCGAAGAAGGCGTCATCCAAGAGAACGTATTCCTTCAGCTAACCTCCCGCATAGTAAGCATGATAAATTTTACTATGAACTGTGTGTGAACTCAAGTGTGACTATTGCAGATAACAAAAGATTGAATAAATCGACCGGCGAGTACGTTGATAAGCTACAGCAGGTTAATGCAAATGACCAGGGCGCGTGCAGCTCGGCTTCCACATCATACGTGAATTCGGAAGTTAAAGACGTGGCCAAAACACCTGACCGATCCAGCGACATAACCGACCAGTGCTCGGCAGCAGAAGAAGGTGTACAAGCAGGCGCTACTTCAGACAGCACGTTTACACAAACGATAACCCATCAGCGAGGACAGGAGTCCTCGTGTGGCACTCTCCTTTACTTACTCCCGAGAAGAAGGGGATACAGCGAGGCAGCGTGTTCACCAACTATTCCAGCTGGCTTTCTCGCGGGGCGCCCTGCTGATTGTTCGCACTCGGACAGCAACGACGCGTTGTCCAGTACTGTACAGTAATTAGATTTGTGCTAAGATTTTACATGGGGCTCCACTCAAGCTAAGAATCATTGACTTTTATTAATCCAATATTTCATTCCCTACAGTACCATCTCCTCGGTCGACAAACCTGAATACGCCGCCGCTACCAGTTATTGCGGTACCTAGTCCAGCCCAGGCATTCCACCTCGCGGATGGCCCAGCCATCTTGAAACCAGCAGTCAGCGAAGCAACTGACGACATCAAGCGAACGTTGGTAGGAGTCACTCGGTGCCAGGCCTTGACGGCATCCTTCGATGCGTGGGTTTCCTCCTCTCAGGAAGACGACCTGGACTGATAAAAATCTCTATTCCAATTTTGTTTTTCTCATTATATGCTAGCAAACTCTGCTAAATTTGTAAGTAATCATATTCAGATAATGAAATCAATTATCATACTATCTCCTTGTCACCACTCTGTTCGTACGTTAAAAATACACGACCTAAATGAAATATTTTTTCAGTTGTTGGTAGACCGATTTTTCTTTGAACAGCAAAAGTAGACGATGGATTTGGTTGCTTATGCATAGATGTAACACCAACAGGAAGCTACTGATTAATGTTCTTTGAAGAGGAGGAAAGGCTGAAAGATTTGAAAGACAGAAGGAAAAAAGAAAAGTCGAAAGGCGAGGAATCGGAAGAGAAGCCATCGAGTTCGGCGTGTGTGAGTATAATAATCTGTAAGAAAATGGAGGGCGAAGATTTAAAGAAATGGCTAAAGATGGAGCATTACAATAAGGATAGTAACAAGACAATCGAAAGCTACAACAGAGGTTATTTGCAATTAATTAATTCCATAGGGGATTGGAAGGGAATGGATAAAATTAATGCATACCTAGGTAGTTCTTCTAAAGATATCCAAGTAGAGTTAACATGTAGAAAATGGTCGAAGTTAGAATAGGTTATGCAGCATGCCGAAAAATTGTTAAATAAGCTGGCTAATCAAAGACGAGAAGCATTTGAAGAGGAATTAGGTTTAGTAATGGGCGAGAAAAATGAGAGCAGCGTTAACAATAATTATATGCAAATACAAATGTTAGCAGTTAGGAAGCAAGCTAAAAATAAGAAACGAAAGAAAAAAGGAGTACAAAAGACTAATATAGAATTTAATAGATTAGAAGTCAATAGTAGAGAAGTTAGTCAAGAAGAGGAGGCTCCTATCGTAAGTAAAAAGAGAGCTTTAGCTGAAGAACTGTTAACTAAAGAAACTGGAACAAATGAAGAATCGGAACTTTTAACGAAGAAGGGATCCGATATGAAAATTTATCCAGAAGTTCATATAATTAAAACGCAAGTTGGAGATAAATCAACGATAGGCGTTAAGGGCGATTTAGTGGAAGAAATTAATAATTATAGGAAATTAATTCAAGAAAGCTGGTTAAGGGATGCCTACAAACAGTCCATAGCCATGTCAGTAGCTCATGACATGGGTTTAATAGACGACGAAGCAGGCCGGAGTTGTTTGAAGGAAGTAACCCAGTCAATTCCACTGAATGGTGATTTCGCGGATTGCACGAAAGATATCGCCGCGAAATCAACCCAAAAGAAGGTCTCGGCATTAATTTCTGCAAAGAAGCAAGAAGTTGTAACGTATCGGATAGCCAATATGGTACGCCCAGATTCTCAAAATGTGATGAGAATCATAAATGACGTCGCATAGATCGATTATCCGTTAAAAAGGGAACAAATCGCCTTAGGAAAGGAGGCAGACGGGAATATTGCTGGCCATCCTGATAATCAAGAGGACGATAGTATAATAAAAATTTTTGGTGAAGATAGAAGTCAAACCAGAAATAGGACGGAGGAGATATCAGCAAAAATCCAAGAGCTGGAGTCGAGAAAAACAAAAAAAGATCATAGTGAAGACCATCGTGCAGGGA
Organism: Rhysida immarginata; assembly: GCA_023313115.1. NCBI lineage: Eukaryota > Metazoa > Arthropoda > Chilopoda > Scolopendromorpha > Scolopendridae > Rhysida > Rhysida immarginata. Next base: position 156,739 of record JAHWFO010061329.1, read on the forward strand.
CGGAAGTAGTGGATCGCGTAAAGAAAGATGGCAAAACGAAAATAGCGGTAGAACAAGAAGAGGACGCCACGTTAGATAGAAATGAAGAAATAAGTCGCTATAGGAGGATAATTGAAGAGAGCGGTATGGAAAGTAAGC